>CM022298.1:95012504-95314443 GCA_011799875.1 Thinopyrum elongatum
CAAAGGACATTCGAAGATTCTAAGATATTTAGCTCACACCGCAACTTGCTAAATCTCTTCTCATCCAAGGGCTTTGTGAAGATATCCGCTAGCTGTTCTTCAGACTTCACGGGATCAATAGAGATGTCACCCTTCAACACATGATCTCGAAGAAAATGATGACGAATCTCGATGTGCTTTGTCTTCGAGTGCTGAACTGGGTTATGAGCAATTTTGATGGCACTCTCGTTGTCGCAATAGAGTGGCACATTCTTCACATTGATGCCGTAGTCCTTGAGGGTTTGCTTCATCCATAGCAATTGAGCACAGCAAGAACCAGCAGCAATATACTCAGCTTCAGCAGTAGAGAGTGATACGCAGTTTTGCTTCTTCGAGGACCAACATACTAAGGATCGTCCGAGGAAATGGCATGTGCCTGAAGTTGACTTGCGGTCCACACAATCACCGGCATAGTCAGAGTCAGAATATCCAATGAGATCAAAAACAGAGCCCTTGGGATACCATAATCCAAGTGTTGGAGTGTGAGCTAGATATCGAAGAATATGTTTCACAGCCTTATAGTGTGATTCCTTCGGTGTAGCTTGAAAACGGGCACACATGCAAACACTAAGCATAATATCCGGCCTAGATGCACATAGGTACAATAAAGAACCAATCATGGAGCGGTATACCTTTTGATCGAAGTCTATTCCATTTTCATCAGTGCATAGATGGCCATTTGTGGGCATAGGGATTTTGACGCCTCTGCATTCTTGCATACCGAATTTTCTCAGAACGTCCTTGAGGTATTTCTCTTGAGAAATGAAAATGCCATTATGTTGTTGACGAATTTGAAGACCTAAGAAGAATTTCAATTCTCCCATCATGGACATTTGATATTCCTCACTCATCATGTAAGCAAATTCGTCACTGTAATGTTGGTTAGTACAGCCAAAGATAATATCATCAACATATATTTGGCACACGAATAATTCATCATCATAGGTTTTGGTGAAAAGAGTTGGGTTGAGTGAACCGGGTTTGAAGCCTTTCTTCATGAGGAATTCCTTCAGAGTATCATACCACGCCCGAGGGGCCTGCTTGAGGCCATAGAGGGCCTTATTGAGTCTGAAGACTTTGTCAGGATGCTTAGGATCTTCAAAACCTGGGGGTTGAGCAACATATACTTCTTCCTCAAGCTTACCATTGAGGAATGCACTTTTCACATCCATTTGATATAAGATGATATTATGATGGTTAGCATAAGCAAGCAATATGCGAATAGCCTCAAGTCTAGCAACAGGTGCAAAAGTCTCATCGAAATCAATTCCTTCAACCTGTGTGTAGCCTTGAGCTACAAGACGAGCCTTGTTCCTCACCACTAGGCCATTTTCATCTTGCTTGTTGCGGTAGATCCATTTGGTACCGATGATATTGTGCTTGCATGGGTCCGGTCGCTTGACAAGCTCCCACACATTGTTCAGCTTGAATTGATGTAATTCCTCTTGCATTGCTTGAATCCATTCAGGCTCCAGAAATGCCTCATCAACTTTGGTGGGCTCTGTGATAGATACAAAAGCAAAATGCCCACAAAAGTTAGATAAATGTGAAGCTTTTGAGCGAGTCAGAGGACCTGGTGCGTTGATGTCGTTGATGATTCTCTCAATCTGTACTTCATTTGCAACGCGGGGATGAGCAGGTTGACGACTTTGATTTGGCTCAGCATTTTCTTCAGAGCCATTTTCTTCAGATGCGCCAGCATGCTGTTCTTCATGTTCTGGAATGATTTCTTCAGCAGATTCTTCAGTAGGAATGACATCCTTAGTAGCTTTGAACTTGATGGTTTCCTCAGGCGTCTTTTCATCTAGCACAGGAGGTAGGTGCTCTCTTTGCGAGCTGTTAGTTTCATCGAACCGCACATCTACAGTTTCAACAACCTTGTTGTGATAGGTATTGAAGACCCTGTAGGTGTGCGAGTCCTTTCCGTAACCAAGCATAAAACCTTCATGTGCTTTCGGTGCAAATTTAGAATTGTGATGTGGATCTCTAATCCAGCATTTAGCACCGAAGACTTTGAAATAACTCACATTGGGTTTCTTGTCAGTGAGGAGTTCATATGAGGTCTTCTTGAAGAATTTGTGAAGATATACCCTGTTGATGATGTGGCATGCAGTATCAATTGCCTCAGGCCAGAAGTGACGAGGTGTCTTGTATTCATCAAGCATGGTGCAAGCCATCTCAACAAGAGTCCTGTTCTTGCGCTCCACAACGCCATTCTGCTGAGGAGTGTATGGGGCAGATAGCTCATGAGTAATACCAAGTTCATCGAGATAGTCATCAAGACCAGTATTCTTGAACTCAGTCCCATTGTCACTACGTATATGCTTGATCTTCACGCCGAAATTCGTCGAAGCCCTTGAGGAAAATCGTCTGAAGACTTCCTGCACTTCAGTCTTGTAAGTAATGACATGCACCCATGTATAACGAGAATAGTCATCAACAATGACAAAGCCATATAGAGATGCTGCATTTGTTAGTGTGGCATAATGAGTAGGGCCAAAGAGATCCATATGAAGCAATTCAAAAGGACGAGAAGTAGTCATGATAGTCTTCGAGGGGTGCTTGGCTCTGGTCATCTTTCCAGCCTCACAAGCCCCACAAAGATGATCTTTGAGGAATTTGACACCCTCGATGTCAATGACGTGCTTTTCCTTCACGAGCGTGTGTAAGTTCCTCATGCTAGCATGACCCAGTCGTCGATGCCATAGCCAGCCTTCTGAAGCTTTAGCAAGTAGACAAGTGGCAGGCTGTGGTCCTGCAGAGAAATCAACAATATACAAGTCTCCTCTCCTAAAGCCTTCGAAGACTTTGGAATTGTCAGATTCCATGAGCACTAAGCAACGATATTTGCCAAAGACAACAACCATATCAAGATCACAAAGCATTGAGACAGACATGAGGTTGAATCCGAGGGACTCGACAAGCATGACTTTATCCATGTGTCGATCCTTTGAGATTGCAACCCTACCTAGACCCAATACCTTGCTTTTGCCTTTGTCAGCATAGGTGATATGCTTCAAGTGTGATGGAGATAAAGGAGTGTTCATCAGTAAGCTCTTGTCACCGGTCATGTGATTTGTACATCCACTATCGAGGACCCACTCAGTAGCTTTGGGTAAATCATCCTGTAGATGAATTAGTGCATCTTACGAACTCATATACTTCAGAGTGAAGAATATGACATCAAATTCATCAGACATATTTCATCAATTAAAGCAACATATGTATATATAGCAATGTGAGGACGTGAGAAATGAATAAATCATTTCTTCATGATTAGCTTGCGTCCTTTCAAGCATTTCAGGTCTCCAGCAAATTCTTCAGACGATTTAGTTCGTCTGGAGATCTGACCCTGCATAAGAGATTAGTTCCTTTTCTTCACCACCCACATCTGGAGGGGTGGCAAAGAGTTCATCATTCTGCGAGCTCCATAAGAGAAAGGTGGCATAGACGCCAGACCACTTCGTTTCACATAAGAGGGGTTAGGGTAAGCATATGAATAAGCAGAGAAATTCTTCGAGGACTTATGAACATAATGATTTGAAGAATAATGCATATATTCATAGCCCTTAGGCTTTCTCTGCGAAACAGAAGTGTTAGCACGATGATGTTCATGTGAGGACTTTGATCCATGTGAGGAATTTGATTCATATGAAGAATTTGATCTGGGGTTCTTATTCTTCACAGGTGGTGTCATGAGGACATTCACCTGAAGACTTTCAAGGCACTTTTTGGGAACCCAGATTTTCTTCATAGGGGGACCATTCCTGCAGTTAGATCCAACATATCTAGCAAATACCTCACCATTCTGATTTTTGAACAATTTATAGTTGGAGTCAAATGACTCATCAGATGAATATGAGGATTCACAAGTAAAGCCAGATAAAGTGGATGGATCTACGGGAGGTCCCTTCGCAGCAACCCATGAGGTTTTGGGATACTGCTCCGGTTTCCAGTAGGTTCCATCAGCATTGAGTTTCCTCTCAAAGGCAATACCCTCTTTCCTAGGGTTCCTGTTCAAGATCTGCTTTTTGAGCACATCACAAAGAGTCTGATGCCCTTTGAGGCTTTTGTACATGCCTGTCACATACAATTCCTTCAACCCTGCATTTTTGTCAGTGATACTAGTGGTATCCTTAGATGAGGAATTTGTGACCACAGAGATAGTTGAAGAATTTGCAGCAATGGAAGCATTTGAACATTCAGGTGAAGAATTAGCAGTTTCACGTTCAATGCATTTCAAGCATGGTGGAATAAATTCTTCCTGAGCGGAACTGATCTGTTGAGCAAGCAAAGAATCATTTTCCTTCTGAAGATCTTCATGACTCACCCTTAGCTTCTCAAGATCTTGCTTTCTTTGAAGAAATTCATAAGAAAGCTTCTCATGATCGGCTAGGAGAGTTTCATGACGACCTTGAAGGTTGTCAAACTTAGACTGTAGTTGCTGAAGATTATCAGTCAGTGTTTGAGTTCGATCCATTTCCTCACCTAACAGATCATCGCTTTTGTCTAGCATATTTTGAACCTTTTCCAAAGCCTTTTGTTGTTTCACAGCAATATTAGCAAGTTTGGAATAGCTGGGTTTGAGGTTTTCATCAGATTCATCCTCACTTGATTCAGAGGAGGGATATTTGAATACCTTGGCACCTTTTGCCATGAAGCAATAGGTGGGAGCATAGTCATCGTTGCCGTCATCAGCAGTGTTGGGGAAGCCATTTTCCTCAGTGTTGAAGATGGACTTGCTAATATAAGCAGTAGAGAGGGCTAGGCTCGCCACACCAGAGTCTGACTCCTCAGATGCCTCCTCTTCCTCATGTTCCTCAGATTCAGCTTTAGAGTCCATTTCCTTGCCAATGAATGCCCGAGCTTTCTTGGAGCTGCTCTTCTTGTGAGATGAAGACTTTGAAGATCTTGACGATGAGGACTTTGAAGATTTCTTCTTCTTCTTAGAGTCATCTGAACTATCATCCTTGTATTTCTTCTTCTTTGACTCCTTCTCCCACTGAGGACAATCAGTAATGTAGTGACCAGGTTTCTTGCATTTATGGCAAGTTCTCTTCTTGTAATCACGGGATGAGGAATCTGATTTCATGTCATCACCTCTTGAGGATTTTCCAAATCGGCCACGTCTAGAGAACTTCTGAAATTTCCTCACGAGCATTGCTAGCTCCTGACTCAGTTCTTCAGGATCACCAAGGCTGCTACCAGAATCTTCATCTTCATATTCAAAGACTGCCTTGGCTTTCAGTGCACGAGATCTACCATAGCTCGGTCCGTAGAGATCTCTCTTCTCAGCTAGTTGGAATTCATGAGTATTTAGCCTCTCGAGGATATCAGCAGGATCAAGTGACTTGTAGTCACCACGTTCTTGAATCATCAGTGCCAGTGTATCGAATGAAGAATCGAGTGACCTCAGCAATTTCTTCACCACCTCATGGTCGGTGATGTCAGTGGCACCCAGTGCTTGAAGCTCATTTGAAATGTCAGTGAGGCGATCAAAGGTTTGCTGAACATTTTCGTTGTCGAGTCTTTTGAAGCGGTTGAAGAGATTGCGAAGAACGTCAACTCGAGAGTCACGTTGAGTTGAGACTCCTTCGTTGACCTTGGACAGCCTATCCCAGATAAGCTTAGCTGTCTCCAAAGCACTCACTCTGCCATACTGCCCTTTGCTCAGATGGCCACATATGATATTCTTTGCTTGAGAGTCGAGTTGCTTGAATCTCTTCACATCAGCAGCGTTTACGGAAGGAGTGACAGAGGGAACACCCTTTTCCACAACATACCAGAGGTCGTTGTCAATTGCCTCAAGATGCATGCGCATCTTGTTCTTCCAGTAGGGGTAGTCCGTCCCATCGAAGGTAGGACACCCAGCTGAGACCTTGATCATGCCTGCAGTCGACATAACTAAAACTCCAGGTGGTTAAACCAAAATCACACAGAACAAGGGAGTACCTTGCTCTGATACCAATTGAAAGTGCGTTATATCGACTAGAGGGGGGGGTGAATAGGCGATTTTTACAAATTCATCACTGAGGAATTTCAAGGTGAGGAAATTCCTAAGCGACGAACTACTTAGCAGCGGAATGAGTACTCAGATGCAAGCATAACAGAGCAGTAGCACAGTCATCATGATGAAATGAAAACAAGCACAGAGTACGAGTAGCGTAAACACAGGATAAGCAGGCTGAAGACAAACTGACTGAAGAATTTGAACTGAGGAAATTGAGAAAGTCTTCAGACAAAGTCTTCAAACAGTAATGATCAAATACATAGCAAGTATGCGAGGAAATGAAAGGGTTGAGGAAATAGAACCAGTAGCTCGGTGAAGACACTGATTTGGTAGACCAGTTCCAACTGTTGTGACAGTTGTACGTCTGGTTGGAGCGGCTAGGTATTTAAACCTGAGGACACACAGTCCCGGACACCCAGTCCTGAACACACAGTCCAGGACACCTAGTCCTCACCATATTCTCCTTGAGCTAAGGTCACACAGACCTCGCCCAACCACTCGTGGTAAGTCTTCAGGTGACTTCCAAACCTTCACATACTCGGTCACTCGGCAATCCACAATTTCCTCTTGGATGCTCTAGACCATGACGCCTAACCGTCTGGAGGATGCACAGTCCTCAAAGGTAACAAGCGTCGGTTCCACACAGGAACAATCTCTTCAGTGATGCTCAATCACTTTGGGTTTGTAGGTGTTTGGGTTTTTGGGTTTTTCCTCACTTGATGATTTTCGCTCAAAGTCCTCGGAGGATGGGATGCTCTAAATGACAAGTGTCAATCTATCTCACGGAGCAGCCAACCAGCTAGTGGTTGAGAGGGCGGCTATTTATAGCCTAGGGAGCAGCCCGACATGATAAGACATAAATGCCCTTCAATGATATGACCGTTAGGTGGGTAGATATTTTGGGACAGCTGGCACGTAGCACAGCAACGGTCGGAAATTTGAGTATCAAATTCCTCAGGGCTATCATAATCCTCACTTGTAGGCAATCCGCACTGGCGAATTCCTAACTCCTCAGTCAGAACAAATTCCTCAGAGAACAGAAGAACTTCGTCTCTGTCACTGAAGAACTTGACTAAACTGTATGAGATTTCCAATGGCTTCACTCGAAAGGATTGGGTAGGTGTAGGATTTTGAGTTGAGCATCACTTGGAAATTTTTCCTTAGTTTTACCTTGACCCCCTTTAACAGTACGGTGTTTCCTATGACTTAAGAAGAAGAAAATGAAACTACGAAAACAAAAGTCTTCACGCTTCATAATCCTCGCATGAATATCAAGTCTTCAGGGTCACACCAATTTCTTCACTTTCAAAGTCTTCAAGAAAACCAAAGTCTTCAGTTGAAGACATTCATTTTAGGGGTCGACATTTATCGTAATTAACAAACTCCTCATAGACTTATAGACCTGTGTACACTCACAAACACATTAGTCCCTTAACCTATAAGTCTTCAATACACCAAAATCACTAAGGGGCACTAGATGCACTTACACTTTGGCATTAGGTACCCTAAGAGGTCATCTTTTGATCTTGTTGGCTACTCCGACTCGGACTATGCCGATGACAAGGTCGATAGAAAATCCACTTCGGGTACATGTCAATTTCTTGGTAGATCCCTTGTCTCTTGGTCCTCCAAGAAACAAAATTCAGTATCATTATCCACCGCCGAAGCGGAATACATTGCCGCGGGATCATGTTGTGCTCAATTACTTTGGATGACCCAAACTCTTAAAGATTATGGGATACATGTGAGACATGTTCCATTGCTTTGCGACAATGAGAGTGCTATAAAGATGGCACACAATCCCGTGCAACATTCTCGAACTAAGCATATTGAAGTTCGTCATCATTTCATTCGTGATCATGTTGCTAAAGGAGACATCAATCTTAAGCATGTTCGTGCCGACAAGCAATTGGCGTATATCTTCACTAAACAACTTGATGAAAAGATATTTTGTCACTTGAGGAGTGAGTTGAACATCATTGATGCCTCAAATTTGGAATAGAGATTCCATTTGGATACATGCAAGGCATGAGCCTATGTGACTAATCCTTGATATTTCTCTTATGATGATGTTCATTTATCTTGGAGATATTTGCCCCCTTGTATGTCATCTAACCCTTGTAGGTACTTGGATGAGCCTCAATCTATGAGATTGTGAATCACTCACATTATGAGCAATCTCTACATTACCAAGTATCTAAGCTTTGGCTGTTGGAGATCAAGGAACTAGACCACACTCAACATATTCTTTGACAATATCTATATGATGAATTTCACTCTTGTCAATTTGGATACATAAGAGTTATTTCTTGCAAGACTAACCCGTGTAGGAAGATGAGCTTCAAATTCATAGGGATGGTCCCAACTCTTGATGAATCACATCAACATTGAGCATCCACCATAAGTTCAACTGCATGAGCAAGTTCAACAACAAAACCCAAGGTATGTATTTTCCATCTTAGAGAAGCTTTACTCCAAGCCATGAGTTAAAGCAACTCAACAAGATGTGAATATATTAAGATGCTTAAATGAAAAATGGCAACCCCATTTTGAGCTTAATGATGAGTATGACCTATGTTCAAGTGATCTCACTTGACTCCTAAGTCAATATACTCTAACATAGGTGACTATGTCGCCGACCACCTCTAGATGAAGTTCTCTAGTGTTTGTTTTTTGTTAGTTGCATTCCTTTTGCATTTTTTCTTGCTATTGTGTTTCTCTTTTAAACAAAAAAACTTCATCTAGATTCTCTTTATTTCATTTCTCTTCTGTTTTGTATCCTTAAGTAGATTCATTGCAAATTCTATCAAATTCCTTGAAAATCTTTGTGAAATTTCGCTTGCAAGTGAGCTGAGTGACAAATTTTTTGCCATCTTAAAATGCTTATTTCTTATCAGCTCCACTCAATGATTCTTTCCCTCTACCTGCATCTTAAGATGCATTCTGCTTAGTTGTGTCTCTCAAGGACCACACTCACTTGACTCATATCCATGAAAACTACCCTTCTTGGAAATTGATGTCAAAGGGGAAGAGAGAGAGAGAGCACATTCAAAGCTTATCCTTACAAAAACTCTTCTAAGAAAGGAAGAGAGATGCACTTCAATAATAGGAGAGAATTATAAACATGAATTATTTTTCTTCTTTAAGAGGGGAAAGATATATTAGTCATTATTTTGGTCATTAATTTGCTCTGAGCCTACTCTATAATATCTTTTTGCTCTGATTTTATCTCACCCTACCTACTCCCATTATCAAATGTTAGATTCAAGGGGAGAGGAAAACCTATGTATTAGGGAGAAAAATCCTTGAAATTTATTACAAATCCTTAAATATTTGGGCACATGTCTATATTCAAATGAAGTACTCACCTATTACATGTCATCCCAGTCTTGGTATTCTTGTGGATCTTGAAATCCTTCTTTTTTAGAGTTTTCTTGTGTTATTTAACCATGTTTTCTCAAGTCTGCTTCTTCAAGAGTCAGCTCAAGAACCACAAGGTAAGTATATGCATCACACTCATGTGCATGATGATCTATTGCTGTTGCACATATTGTTTGCAAGAGGGAATCATAAACATGAAGGTACATCACACATCACTTCTTTTTGCTCTGATGAATATGGCCAAGATACATGTGTTGGCAATCGTTCCATGAAAAACAAAACAAAAATCTACGCACACGCAATGATCTATCCAAGGAGATGCATAGCAACGAGGGGAAGAGTGTGTCTACGTACCCTCGTAGACCGTAAGTGGGAGCGTTTCACAACGTGGTTGATGTAGTCGAACTTCTTCTCACGTCAACCGATCAAGTACCGAATGTACGGCACCTCCGCGTTCTGCACACATTCAGCTCGGTGACGTCCCTCGCCTTCTTGATCCAGCAAGTCATCGAGGTAGTAGATGAGTTCCGTCAGCACGACGGTGTGGTGACGGTGATGGTGAAGTGATCCTCGCAAGGCTTCGCCTAAGCACTATGAAGATATGACCGGGGGTGTAAACGGTGGAGGGGGGCGTCGCACACGGCTAACAATTGATCTGGTGTGTGCTAGGCGCCCCCCTCCCACATATATATAGGTGGGAGGGGGAGGGGAGAGCAGGAGGCACCCCAAGTAGGACCGAATCCTACTTGGGCTCCTCCCTAGCCGCGCCCCCCTGCCATATCTGCCGGATGGGGAAGGAAAGAGGAGGGGGGAGAGAAGGAAGGGGGGCAAATCCCCCCCTTTCCTTTCCCTTCCCCTCTTTCCTTCTCCTCCTGGTTCAGCCCATATGGGGGGGGGCACCAGCCCCTTGTGGCTGGTGTGTTTCCCCTCTTGGCCCATAAGGCCCATATCTTTTGCCGGGGGTGCCCGGAACCTCTTCCGGTGACTCGATAAGTACCCGGTACCCCCCGAAACACTTCCGGTGTCCGAATACTATCGTCCTATATATGAATCTTTACCTCTCGACCATTTCGAGACTCCTCTTCATGTCCGTGATCTCATCCGGGACTCCGAACAACATTCGGTCACCAAATCACATAACTCATATAATACAATATCGTCATCGAACGTTAAGCATGCGGACCCTACGGGTTCGAGAACTATGTAGACATGACCGAGACACCTCTTCGGTCAATAACCAATAGAGGAACCTGGATGCCCATATTGGCTCCTACATATTCTACGAAGATCTTTATCGGTCGAACCGTTATGACAACATACGTAATTCCCTTTGTCCATCGGTATGTTACTTGCCCAAGATTCGATCGTCGGTATCTTCATACCTAGTTCAATCTCGTTACCGGCAAGTCTCTTTACTTGGTAGTTGCATCATATACAATTCTTCCTTAAGAAATCCATTAAGGAATGCAGTTTTGACGTCCATTTGCCAGATTTCATAATCATAAAATTCGGCAATTGCTAACATGATTTGGACGGACTTAAGCATCGCTACGGGTGAGAAAGTCTCATCGTAGTCAACCCCTTGAACTTGTCGAAAACCTTTTGCGACAAGTCGAGCTTTATAGACAGTAACATTACCATCGGCGTCATTCTTCTTCTTGAAGATCCATTTATTTTCTATGGCTTGCCGATCATCGGGCAAATCCACCAAAGTCCACACTTTGTTCTCATACATGGATCCTATCTCAGATTTCATGGCCTCAAGCCATCTGTCGGAATCTGGGCTCATCATAGCTTCTTCATAGTTCGTAGGTTCGCCTTGGTCTAGTAACATGACTTCCAGTACAGGATTCCCGTACCACTCTGGTGCGGATCGTGTTCTGGTTGACCTACGAAGTTCTGTAGTAACTTGATCCGAAGTTTCATGATCATCATCATTAGCTTCCTCTCTAATTGGTGTAGGCATCATGGGAATGGTTTTCTCTGATGAACTACTTTCCAATTCAAGAGAAGGTACAATTACCTCATCAAGATCTACTTTCCTCCCACTCACTTCTTTCGAGAGAAACTCCTTCTCTAGAAAGGTTCCATTCTTGGCAACAAAGATCTTGCCTTCGGATCTGTGGTAGAAGGTGTACCCAATTGTTTCCTTAGGGTATCCTATGAAGACGCACTTCTCCGATTTGGGTTCGAACTTATCAGGCTGAAGCCTTTTGACATAAGTTTCACAACCCCAAACTTTAAGAAACGACAGCTTAGGTTTCTTGCCAAACCATAGTTCATACGGTGTCGTCTCAATGGATTTAGACGGTGCCCTATTTAACGTGAATGCAGCTGTCTCTAATGCATAACGCCAAAACGATAGTGGTAAATCAGTAAGAGACATCATAGATCGCACCATATCTAATAAAGTACGGTTACGATGTTCGGACACACCATTATGCTGTGGTGTTCCAGGTGGCGTGAGTTGTAAAACTATTCCACATTGTTTTAAATGAAGGCCAAACTCGTAACTCAAATATTCGCCTTCGCGATCAGATCGCAGAAACTTTATTTTCTTGTTACGATGATTCTCCACTTCACTCTGAAATTCTTTGAACTTTTCAAATGTTTCAGACTTGTGTTTCATTAATTAGATATACCCATATCTGCTCAAATCATCTATGAAGGTTAGAAAATAACGATACCCGCCGCGTGCCTGAACACTCATCGGACTGCATACATCGGTATGTATTATTTCCAATAAGTCATTAGCTCGCTCCATTGTTCCGGAGAACGGAGTTTTAGTCATCTTGCCCATGAGGCATGGTTCGCAAGTATCAAATGATTCATAATCAAGTGATTCCAAAAGCCCATCTGCATGGAGTTTCTTCATGCGCTTTACACCAATATGACCTAAACGGCAGTGCCACAAATATGTTGCACTATCATTATCAACTTTGCATCTTTTGGCATCAATATTATGAATATGTGTATCACTACAATCGAGATTCAACAAAAATAGACCACTCTTCATGGGTGCATGACCATAAAAGATATTACTCATATAAATAGAACAACCATTATTCTCTGATTTAAATGAATAACCGTCTCGCACTAAACAAGATCCAGATATAATGTTCATGCTCAACGCTGGCACCACATAACAATTATTCACGTCTAAAACTAATCCCGAAGGTAGATGTAGAGGTAGCATGCCGACGGCGATCACATTGACCTTGGAACCATTCCCGACGCGCATCGTCACCTCGTCCTTAGCCAATCTTCGTTTAATCCGTAGCTCCTGTTTCGAGTTACAAATATGAGCAACCGAACCAGTATCAAATACCCAGGCACTACTACAAGCATTAGTAAGGTACACATCAATAACATGTATATCAAATATACCTTTGTTCACTTTGCCATCCTTCTTATCCGCCAAATACTTGGGGCAATTCCGCTTCCAGTGACCAGTCCCTTTGCAGTAGAAGCACTCAGTTTCAGGCTTGGGTCCAGCTTTGGGTTTCTTCCCGGGAGTGGCAACTTGCTTGCCATTCTTCTTGAAGTTCCCTTTCTTTCCCTTGCCCTTTTTCTTGAAACTAGTGGTCTTGTTAACCATCAACACTTGATGCTCCTTCTTGATTTCTACCTCCGTGGCCTTAAGCATTGCGAAGAGCTCAGGAATTGTTTTGTTCATCCCTTGCATATTATAGTTCATCACGAAGCCTTTGTAGCTTGGTGGCAGTGATTGAAGAACTCTGTCAATGACACAATCAACTGGAAGATCAACTCCCAACTGAGTCAAGTGATTATAATACCCAGACATTTTGAGTATGTGTTCACTGACAGAACTGTTCTCCTCCATCTTGCAGCTATAGAACTTGTTGGAGACTTCATATCTCTCAACCCGGGCATTTTCTTGAAATATTAACTTCAACTCTTGGAACATCTCATATGCTCCATGACGTTCAAAACGTCTTTGAAGTCCCGATTCTAAGCCGTAAAGCATGGCACACTGAACTATAGAGTAGTCATCAGACCGCGTCTGCCAGACGTTCAAAGTGTCTACATTAGCGGGAGGGGGCTTGTCACCTAGCGGTGCATCAAGGACATAACTCTTCTGTGCAGCAGTGAGGATAATCCTCAAGTTACGGACCCAGTCCGTGTAGTTGCTACCATCATCTTTCAACTTAGCTTTCTCTAGGAACGCATTAAAATTCAGGGGAATGGTAGCACGGGCCATTTATCTACATCATAGACATGCAAAGACTATCAGGACTAAGTTCATGATAAATTAAGTTCAATTAATCAAATTACTTAAGAACTCCCACTTAAATAGACATCCCTCAAGTCATCTAAGTGATACGTGATCCAAATCAACTAACCCATGTCCGATCATCACGTGAGATGGGGTAGTCATCAATGGTGAACATCTCTATGTTGATCATATCTACTATATGATTCACATTCGACCTTTCGGTCTCTAGTGTTCCGAGGCCATGTCTGTACATGCTAGGCTCGTCAAGTTTAACCCAAGTATTCCGCATGTGCAAAACTGTCTTGCACCCATTGTATGTGAACGTAGAGTCTATCACACCCGATCATCACGTGGTGTCTCAACACGACGAACTGTAGCAATGGTGCATACTCAGGGAGAACACTATTATCTTGAAATTAAGTGAAGGGATCATCTTATAATGCTACCGCCGTTCTAAGCAAAATAAGATGCATAAAGGATAAACATCACATGCAATCAAAATATGTGACATGATATGGCCATCATTTTGTGCTTTTGATCTCCATCTCCAAAGCATCGTCATGATCTCCATTGTCACCGGCTCGACACCTTGATCTCCATCGTTGCGTCGTGGTCGTCTCGCCAACTATTGCTTCTACAACTATCGCTAACGCATAGTGATAAAGTAAAGCAATTACATGGCATTTGCATTTCATACAATAAAGCGACAACCATAAGGCTCCTGCCAGTTGCCGATAACTTACAAAACATGATCATCTCATACAACAACGTATATCACATCACGTCTTGACCATATCACATCACAA
Source organism: Thinopyrum elongatum (assembly GCA_011799875.1). Classification (NCBI taxonomy): domain Eukaryota; kingdom Viridiplantae; phylum Streptophyta; class Magnoliopsida; order Poales; family Poaceae; genus Thinopyrum; species Thinopyrum elongatum. The sequence continues at coordinate 95,026,978 of CM022298.1, forward strand.
CATGCCCTGCAAAAACAAGTTAGACGTCCTCTACTTTGTTGTTGCAAGTTTTACGTGGCTGCTACGGGCTTCTAGCAAGAACCGTTCTTACCTACGGCAAAAACCACAACGGTGATTCATCAAGTTTGCTGTTTTAACCTTCTTCAAGGACCGGCCACAGTCAAAATCGATTCAACTAAAGTAGGAGAAACAGACACCCGCCAGCCACCTTTATGCAAAACTAGTTGCATGTCAGTCAGTGGAACCGGTCTCATGTGCGTGGACATGTAAGGTTGGTCCGGGCCGCTTCAAAATAAGACGTTGGTGTTAAGCAGTATGACTATCACCGCCCACAACTCTTTGTGTTCTACTCGTGCATATCATCTACGCATAGACCTGGCTCATGATGCCACTGTTGGGAATCGTTGCATGGAAAACAAAAAAAATTCTACGCACACGCAATAATCTATCCAAGGAGATGCATAGCAATGAGGGGAAGAGTGTGTCTACATAACCTCGTAGACCGTAACCGGAAGCGTTTCACAACGCGGTTGATGTAGTCGAACTTCTTCTCACGTCAACCGATCAAGTACCGAACGTACGGCACCTCCGCGTTCTGCACAGGTTCAGCTCAGTGACGTCCCTCGCCTTCTTGATGCAGCAAGTCGTCGAGGTAGTAGATGAGTTCCGTCAGCACGACGGTGTGGTGACGGTGATGGTGAAGTGATCCTCGCAGGGCTTCGCCTAAGCACTACGAAGATATGATCGGGGGTGTAAACGGTGGAGGGGGGGCGCCGCACATGGCTAACAATTGATCTGGTGTGTGCTAGGCGCCCCCCTCCCACATATATATAGGTGGGAGGGGGAGGGGAGAGGCCAGGAGGCACCCCAAGTAGGACCGAATCCTACTTGGGCTCCTCCTTAGCCGCCCCCCCCCCCCCCTTGCCATATTGCCGGAGGAGGAAGGAAAGAGGAGGGGGAGAGAAGAAGGGGGGAGGCCGAATCCCCCCCCCCCTTTCCTTTCCCTTCCCCTCTTTCCTTCTCCTCCTGGTTCGGCCCATATGGGGGGCGCACCAGCCCCTTTTGGCTGGTGTGTTTCCCCTCTTGGCCCATAAGGCCCATATCTTTTGCCGGGGGTGCCCGGAACCCCTTCCAGTGACCCGATAAGTACCTGGTACCCCCCGAAACACTTCCGGTGTCTGAATACTATCGTCCTATATATGAATCTTTACCTCTTGACCATTTCGAGACTCCTCGTCATGTCCGTGATCTCATCCGGGACTCCGAACAACATTCGGTCACCAAATCACATAACTCATATAATACAATATCGTCATCGAACGTTAAGCGTGCGGACCCTACGGGTTCGAGAACTATGTTGACATGACCGAGACACCTCTCTGGTCAATAACCAATAGCGGAACCTGGATGCCCATATTGGCTCCTGCATATTCTACGAAGATCTTTATCAGTCGAACCGTTATGACAACATACGTAATTCCCTTTGTCCATCGGTATGTTACTTGCCCGAGATTCGATCGTCGGTATCTTCATACCTAGTTCAATCTCGTTACCGGCAAGTCTCTTTACTCGTTCCGTAATACATCACCCCATGACCAATGAGGGAGTCTTGGATTAAGGGGTCCTCGGGCATCCGGGCTACGTGACGTGGGCCGGACTGATGGGCCATGAAGATACAAGATAGAAGGCTCTCTCCCGTGTCCGGATGGGACTCTCCTTGGCGTGGACGGCAAGCTTGGCGTTCGGATATGAAGATTCCTTTCTCTGTAACCGACTTTGTACAACCCTAGCCCCCTCCGGTGTCTATATAAACCGGAGGGTTTTAGTCTGTAGGGGCAATCATAATCAGACAGGCTAGACTTCTAGGGTTTTAGCCATTACGATCTCGTGGTAGATCAACTCTTGTAATACTCATATTCATCAAGATCAATCAAGCAGGACGTAGGGTATTACCTCCATAGAGAGGGCCCGAACCTGGGTAAACATCGTGTCCCCCGTCTCCTGTTACCATCGACCTTAGACGCACAGCTCGGGACCCCCTACCCGAGATCTGCCGGTTTTGACACCGACATTGGTGCTTTCATTGAGAGTTCCGCTGTGACGTCGAAGACAGGGTTGATGGCTCGCCTTGTTATCAAGGACAATATCACCGCTGGAGGAGCCCTGGCCTCAGGCCAAACCCTCCGGCTGGGCGGCTTTATCATGTCCGCCCGTTCGGACGTTAAGCCAACGATGACTCCTCAGGTCATCAAAAATCGCCTCCGCGTTGACTCCGAATACTCCAAACGGATGGATCCGACGGAGTTGTCGTCTTTAAACGAACTCCTGGATCACATCGCCGCCTTGGGGGTCGCTACAGACTACGATCGGATTGGGCTTAGACCCGATCAGAGAGAAATCAAATCTCCACCGATCACCCATCAGATAGCGGTGGTAGAGGAGCAAAACAACAACTCTTCCCCTGTGTTGAGGATGAACTATGTTCGGATTTCCGAGCTTGAAGAGCCGGATACCTGTCTGCGGAACGACACGCCCTGTCCTCCGAACCTAGAATCAGGCGATGGGCCTGAAAAATCAGTCGATATCCCGGAGCCCGAACTATTAAGCTCGGAAGTTTCTCAAACTCCGGATCTTAAACTGGGTCACGGTTCGGATTTAAAGCCACCCACCCACCCAGATATACGCGATCTCATGTACGTACGACATCAGTCTCAGGAAACAGTCCATCACTTTTGGGCCAGATTCCTCCTTGTCAAAGACAAGATTGAAGATTGCCGCGACGAAGACGCGATCTCAGTATTCTGCAACAATTGCACGGACGAAGGAATCTTCAACGCCATCAACCGCCGTCGCGTATCACACTTCGCTGACTTGGCAACCATAGTACAGAAGTACTGCGCAATGGAAAGCGCCTGGAAAACTCAGGCAGCTCGTCGGGAACCACTGGTTTCCACTCAACCCCTCGTCCGAGCAAGAAAGATGCACCCCCATGGGGTGCCCGACCCAATAGTAAAGAAATCTAAGCCCATTACGGGGCGCAGAACCGTTTTGGAGGGATGGCTCGATAGGCCATGCAAAATACACACAACACCGGATACGGTACCAACTCACAGCCTTAGAGCATGTTGGATACTCTGGCAAGTGGCCAAGAGCGGCAAGGATATCCTCACCAAAAACACCTCAGAACAACACCCCCCGGAAGACGACGACCTCAGAGTATTGACGGTCGTCGAGACCTTCGCTTCAAACAATAGGCGCAAAAGGGCACTCCGCGACCTCGCCGAAGTCTGCCAAGTCGCAGCAATAAACCCCTATAATGACACGGCCATAACTTTCAATGCCAGTGACGAACCAAAATCCAGGACAGTCCGAGCATCAGCTGCCTTGGTCCTCAATCCAATCGTGGACGGCTTTCGGCTCACCAAAGTACTCATGGACGGCGGCAGCGGACTAAACCTCATCTATGAGGACACTCTCAACAAAATGGAAATAGATAGGAGCCACATCGAGCAAAGTAGCACGACCTTCCGAGGAATCATTCCCAGTCGGGAGGCGCAGTGCGCAGGAAAAATCACATTCGACGTGGTATTCGGCACGCCGGAGAATTATCGGTCCGAAGACATGACCTTCCAAGTGGCCCCTTTCAACAGTGGATATCACGCCCTACTGGGGCGAGATGCATTTACACGCTTCCAAGCTATACCTCATTACGGGTACATGAAGCTCAAGATGCCCGGGCCCAATGGTATTATCACTCTTGCCAGTGATCCGGACATAGCACTCCGCGCCGAAAACAAAACTGCATTCCTGGCCCTCGAGACATTGTTCGAAGCCCTCGCGGCCGAAGAATTAGCCGCACTATGCTCCACGGTGGATAGGGATGACGTAATCTTGGACAAGCGACCCAAATCCACCTCCTTCAAACCAGCAGACGAAATCGTCAAATTTCAGGTCCACCCAACGGACCCTAAGAAGACAGCCTCTATCGGGGCACAGCTGGACCCAACGGTTGACGCCGCATTACGAGCGTTCCTATGCAAAAATTGGGACATATTTGCCTGGCACCCTTCTAATATGCCAGGAATCCCACGCAGGTTAGCCGAGCACAGCCTCAATATATTGAAGGGATACAAGCCGGTCAAACAAACACTGCGGCGCTTTTCCGAACCCAAACGACAAGCTATGGGGGAGGAGCTGGCCAAGTTAATCGAGGCCGGATTCATCAGAGAAATAAAACATCCGGATTGGCTAGCAAACCTGGTGATGGTACCAAAGAAGGATAAATCCTGGCGCCTATGCGTCGATTTCAAAGACCTCAACAAAGCCTACCCCAAGGATCCCTTCCCCCTCCCCCGCATCGATCAGATCATTGATGCTACTGCAGGACACGACTCACTGTGTTTCCTCGACGCATACTCCGGATACCATCAAATCAAAATGAAGGAGTCCGATCAAGCCGCAACGGCATTCATTACCCCATACGGGCCTTTCTGCTTCAACACTATGCCCTCTGGGCTTAAAAATGCCGGTGCTACCTACCAACGCATGATTCAAACATGCCTGGAAAAGCAAATCAGCAAGACAGTTGAAGCATACGTGGATGATGTCGTCATCAAGACTAGACACGTCGAGTCATTAATAGACGACTTACGTCTCACATTCGACAACCTCCGTGCATATGACATCAAGCTCAATCCGGAAAAGTGCGTTTTCGGCGTTCCCGCTGGAAAGCTGCTGGGCTTCATTGTTTCCAGTAGAGGAATTGAGGCAAATCCAGCCAAAATTCGAGCTTTGTCACAATTGGCTACACCAACAGACCTTAAACAGGTCCAAAAACTAGCCGGATGCGTGGCAGCTTTAAGCCGCTTTATCTCCAGACTTGGAGAAAAAGCATTGCCACTCTATCGCTTTCTCCGACGCACCGACCACTTCGAGTGGACGGATGCAGCAACGGCCAGACTGGAAGAAATAAAGGCTCTTTTAGCAAGAAACCCAATCCTGGCCGCACCAAACGTCGGCGAACCAATGTTGTTATACATCTCTGCGACACACCAGGTGGTGAGCGCAGTGCTCGTCGTCGAACGAGAGGAGGACGGACACAAATTCCCGCTTCAGAAGCCGGTATACTATGTATCCACTGTCCTCACACCATGCAAATCCCGGTACCCTCATTACCAAAAGATAGCATACGCGGTCTTCATGGCATCCCGAAAGCTACGACACTACTTCCAAGAATGCTCGATCACGGTGGCTTCCGAAGTACCACTCAATGACATAATAAACAACCGCGACGCTACGGGCCGGATTGCCAAATGGGCCATTGAGCTCCTGCCATTCGACATAACGTATAAACCGCGCCGAGCCATTAAATCCCAAGTGTTGGCTGACTTCATCACCGAATGGACAGAGGTCGAACTCCCTAAAGAGTACGGCACGTATTCCAACTGGGTCATGTACTTCGATGGCTCGAGCATGCTGGCCGGTTTAGGAGCGGGCGTCGTCTTAACATCCCCAACGGGAGACATAGTCCAGTACGTACTCCAAATCTTATATACAGACTCCAATAATGCAGCCGAATACGAGGCCTTACTGCATGGTCTTCGGATGGCCGTCTCCATGGGCATACAACGTCTGGAGGTGCGCCGGGATTCAAATCTCGCAATATCCCAAATAAACGGAGACTTTGACGCAAAAGATCCGAAAATGGTGGCCTATCGTAATGTCGTACTCAAAATATCAGCCTGGTTCGAGGGACTCGAGTTTCATCATGTGGCTCGAGAAAGTAATCAAGCGGCGGATGCCCTTGCTCGCATGGGAGCCAAGCGCGACCCCGTTCCGCCTAACATCTTTCTGGAACGGCTCTTCAAGCCATCCGTGGTGTGGCAGGATGAGAGCAGCAACACTAGCCCAGACCCGATCATACCCTCTGACTCCGAGCACAATACCGATATCATCGGGGGCTCAGCCACCGAAGCAACACCATCGGCCCATCTCATAATGGCAGTAATTGCCCCATGGACCGAACCCTTCTTGGCCTACCTTAATAGGCGAGAGCTCCCTGAGGATCCTAACGAGGCTCGCTGCATTGTCCGGCGCTCGAAAGCCTACAAGGTCCATGACGGTGAGCTCTACAAGAAAAGCGCTATCGGAGTCCTTCAAAGATGTATCTCCGAAGAAGAGGGGCGGCAGCTCCTGGCCAAAATCCATGCTGGCCTTGGCGGTCACCACGCCGCGGCTCGGGCCCTTGTGAGTAAAGCCTTCCGTACAGGTTTCTTTTGGCCTACGGCCCGAGCAGATGCACAGGACCTTGTCCAATGTTGTGTCGGATGCCAACTTTTCGCTAATCAAAGCCATATGCCGCCTACTGCGCTACAAACAATCCCCATTACATGGCCTTTCGCAGTCTGGGGGCTTGATATGGTCGGACCCCTTAAAGGGGGAAGCCACAAGAAAAAATATCTGCTGGTCATGGTAGATAAATTCACTAAGTGGATTGAGGCCAAACCGGTTAAAACGGTCGAAGCCGGACCAGTGATAGACTTTATATCTGGTGTCGTACACCTTTATGGTGTTCCACACAGCATTATCACAGACAATGGCTCCAACTTTACAGCCGACGAGGTGAAAGCCTGGTGCGGTAACCTGGGCATCAAGCTCGATTATGCCTCCGTCTATCACCCGCAAACAAATGGTCAAGTCGAACGAGCCAATGGTCTTATTATGAGCGGCATTAAGCCCAGACTAGTGCGGTCTTTGAAAGAATCAGACAAGCACTGGGTTGAGGAGCTCGACTCCGTACTCTGGGGGCTGCGGACCACGCCCAACCGCACTACCAGATACACACCGTTTTTCATGGTGTACGGCGCAGAGGCCGTGTTGCCCTGCGACATTATGCATGACTCACCACGAGTGCGCATGTATGAAGAGAGAGAGGCCGAGCTTGATCGGCAGGACAGCTTAGACGCCCTGGAGGAGGAGCGTGACGTTGCAAAGGCCCGTTCTGCATTGTATCAACAACAGGCTCGCAGATATCAAAGCAAGGAAGTGCGGGCCAAGACTTCTAATGTTGGCGAACTCGTTCTACGCTTGTCAGAGAAGAAAAAGGACAAACTCAAGCCCAAATGGGAGGGTCCCTTCATCATTGACGAAGTTCTCACTGGAGGAGCGTACCGACTGCGTGATGCATCAGACAATCGCTTGGAGCCGAACCCATGAACGCCGCTAGACTCCGAAGATTCTACGCCTAGAGCCGGACTCTTTGTTCGTCTTCTTCTCCCTTTTTGTCCATTACCTTTTTTTACTCTCTTTCATTTTTTTTCCTAGCTTTAAGCTCTTGTGCGGCTAAACCGCGCACCTATGACGTACACATCCTTAAATATGTACGTCCATAATACCTGGGGGCTTCTTGTACAGAAGCTTATTATTATTATTTTCCGAGCATCAAGTTCACCACATATGTGTCTTTTCCTCATATGTACCTTTTCTTCGCCATTATATGCATCGTTATGACTTAAGTTTTGGCCAAGCTGGGTTGCCTGGCTCCTGTGCTTATGCCCTACGTTCCCGTTAGTTCGGCTAGGGCATAAAGGGAGCACCTCTGTGATTGTTACTGCCGGGTCATCCGGATGTGTACCTCAGACTGGGTGAAGCCGAAAGCTAGTGTTCTTAAGGGAATATTCGGTCGGCGGACTAAAGATGTTTTTTTTCACTCATTACACTATGAACCCCCAGATGCTATGTACACTGCGATTTTTTAATCACAGTTCGGACATGAACATTAACGCATGTTCACCCAGGGAAAGGAACCCTTAACGGAACTATTCTCTCTGGAAGATGTTTCTTACAATCACATGTAATATAACATAGCTAGCCGGATACAACTTGTCTGTTCAAGCAAATATGACCCCTACGCCTGGTTTCCACGCATACCCCGGTCTATATTACCGTGCGGGTATTCGGAAACACTCCGCACCTTCGGGTCCGGAGGTCGAAGCGAAAAGGTCCGCCATGACAATCATTTTTACAATCCGGCTAGGGACAAATTTGTCAATCGAAGCACATAGTCACTTAGACTCAAAAACTTCTTCCTCTATGCCGTCCAACAGGCTGTCTAGCTTACAATCCTGTTGGGACAATTCGGCGGCTACCTTTACTTGGTCATATACTAAACTAACCGGAATTTCTTTTCCGTCTGATCCTCGAGGTCCGACCCGAGCCATATGATTCGGATCAAGCTTGGTATATCGTGTTTTCACCATGACCCAGGCCTCTCGCGCACCTTCTCGGCAGGCCGATATCTTCCATAATCGGAAACACCTCCGCGATCCTTTGAATAGCTGCACAAGTTCCTCCATACTTCCTGGAGGGGAGGCGGATGGCCACAAGGCCTTGGCAACACTCCGCATTGCCTGCTGAGCTCGCTCGTGCATTTGCGACAGCTCTTGTAGCAGATCGCCTGAAGATCCGGACATTTCCTCTTCGGGACGGTTGGTCAGCATACCTGCAGACATAAATCTGTCAGTTCCTTTCCTCGCCGAATTACACGGAGGTAAGTTCAAAAGCATACTGAATATGCCGCCTCGTAGCCTCTTATTTTCCTTCACAGAGTCAGCTAGCTGGGCTCGCACATCTTTCAGCTCTTCGCCCAGCAGGGTGTTGGAATCCTGCAGCTTGTTTTTATCCTCCCTGACCCGTGTCAGCACACGTTCGCCCGCGGCCAGTAGCCTTTTGGCTTCTTGTTTATCCGCTTGCGCGATTTCAAGTGCCTCCTTCAGCTGATCTAACGATCCTGCCATGAGATATGCAACACTGTTAGCATTGCTGGTATATGATTATATTTTCTTGATGGAGGGGAACATTACCAGGTGACGCCTCCTTGGATTTCTCCAATTCGGCGGTGGCAGCAGTTAGCTGAGTCCGACACTTTTCCAGCTCTTGAGACAACAGGTTGTTCTTCTCTGTAAGCACCTGGTTATACAATGATCCTTAAATCAGTTGTATCAACTGCTTCAAGTCTCGGGGGCTACTGGTATATAATTATCAGGTTTGTACGATGTGAATTTACCCGCATATCTTTCAAATGCTGGTCTGTGGCTCTGGTAAGTCCGTCTCGAGCAGCTCGGATGTATGCATCAGCCGAGCTGAAGGCATTGAATGCCTCTTTTGTAAAGCCGGGGTCGCGAAGAGCGGCCCTCCGGCGCCGATGATTCATGGCACTCTCCACTTCTGAGTTTGTGACGGATACATCATCCGAATCCTCTGCCGAAAGACAATCCGACGTCACTCCCGTATCGGCCCTCGTCTTTATGGCAGGTTCTGGAGCCTGGCTGTTGGGAGCGTGACCTGCAGGACCCCCGGACATAGTCCGGCGAACGCTCTTCCTGATGAGACACAAACAGACAATGTCACAGTTGGATGTGACTGCCAAGGGGCATATTTACGAAGCCATACCTCTTTGACGACGGCTCGGTCGTGACTTCGTTTGCCTTCCTCTTCGAAGGCTTGCCCGAGGTAGGCACCGCTCTCTTTTGAGTCGCTTCTGGTGTAACATGGCGCGCCGAGCGCCTCCCCTTCGGAACACGAGACAGTGCGGTGGGTGAGGAAGAATGAGGAAGCTCTTTCGGAGGAGAGGTCTCCTGATTACTTACGTGTGAGGCAGGAAGAAGGCCGGGATAGTCGGCTATAATGGCCACTTCTGTGCCATCGTAGCTCGCCTGATAAAATACTCCCTCCTCAAGCTCCACAAATATGTCCGGATCCTCCTCGAATCCAGGGTCAAGATCCCGGTTATGGTCCTCCGGCTGTGGAGCGGGGCTGTAGATCCCCGTGACGACCTTTCGCCATTCCTGTTGCAAATGGACGGGTTAGTATCAGTCAAAAGTGACTCATGGAAAGGATTGAGTATGGTGGTGGGATTAAAACTCACCCAGCTGGGAGGATTGTACATGGAAAATCCCTCTCGGCGTTTAAGACGAATAAATTCCTCTTTCTCCCCTTTGTACAGATCGGCCAATATTTTGGCCAGAGCGGCGGGGGTGTCCGGACCTTTCCGGCCACAACGTGAGGCGTCATCTTCCCTGTTGTAGTGCCACATAGGGAGCCCTCTATATTGGAGTGGCTGGACGCCCCGCACTATGGAGATCGCCATTACCTCGATTATTGATAATCCGGACTGGGTGAGCGTCTTTATATTGCTCATTAATTGATGGATTTCTGCACTATCTTCCTCCTCGAGGCTCCTAGGGCGCCAGCTGTGGCGTTTCTTCAAAGGAGCGCTGGAAAATTCGAGGAGACCCATTCGGATTGGGTCAGGGAGAGCGACGTCCTCAATATAAAACCACTCTGAGGGCCACTCCTCGGATGCCTTCTTCGGTGTGCCGGATAGGTATCCGGTCCCGGCTATGCGCCATACTTCGGCGCCGCCCACCTCGAATATGGATCCCTCTTGGGTACGAGGGACGAGGCAGAATAGTTTTCTCCATAAATCAAAGTGGGCTTCACAGCCTAGGAAAAGCTCGCAAAGGGCAACAAAACCCGCGATGTGCAAGATAGAGGCCGGCGTGAGGTTGTGCAGTTGGAGGCCATAATACTCCAGGAGCCCTCGGAGGAAAGGGTGGATTGGAAACCCAACGCCTCTTGGCAAATAAGAAATGAAGCACACTCGTTCCCCCCTGGTTGGATTGGGGAAATTTTCCGCCAAAGCTTCGCCTGAGAAGGAGGTCAAACCTACTCGAACAGGGACCAGATCCGCGGGGGGAAGAAATCCCTGTGTTTGGAGCTTCACCAGCTGATCATGGGATACAGAACATCTTTCCCAATCGCCTTTTTTGGAGCCGTGGGGGCAGGTGGAAGAACTGGGAGCACTAGCCATGTTGGAATGGTTTCTCCTAGCAAGCTTTGAGGATTTCCCGCTTGACGTGGAATGGATCTGAAGATCCAATCTCTTTAAATAGATACCTTTCTTACATGGTCAGGGAGTTATGTGCAAAGATACCCCGACCTCTCGTATTCGCTCGACACGTGGAAACTGAAGTCATGAAGGCGTGGAAGCCGATGAGCACGACATTAAATGGAAGGCCGAATACAGCTCCTTGAGTCAGGTACTTTGAAGTAATCGGAGGAGGAACCCGCCTTGCAATGCCGAAGACAATCTGCGCTCCGGACACATCGTCATTGAAAGCCTGGTCCGGGGGCTACTGAGGGAGTCCTGGATTAAGGGGTCCTCGGGCGTCCGGGCTACGTGACGTGGGCCGGACTGATGGGCGATGAAGATACAAGACAGAAGGCTCTCTCCCGTGTCCGAATGGGACTCTCCTTGGCGTGGACGGCAAGCTTGGCGTTCGGATATGAAGATTCCTTTCTCTGTAACCGACTTTGTACAACCCTAGCCCCCTCCGGTGTCTATATAAACCGGAGGGTTTTAGTCCGTAGGGGCAATCATAATCAGACAGGCTAGACTTCTAGGGTTTTAGCCATTACGATCTCGTGGTAGATCAACTCTTGTAATACTCATATTCATCAAGATCAATCAAGCAGGACGTAGGGTATTACCTCCATAGAGAGGGCCCGAACCTGGGTAAACATCATGTCCCCCGTCTCCTGTTACCATCGACCTTAGACGCACAGCTCGGGACCCCCTACCCGAGATCCGCCGGTTTTGACACCGACAACCAACTCCTTAGTCGTTTGCTTGCAAGCTTATTATGTGTATTACCGAGAGGGCCCAGAGATACCTCTCCGAAACTCGGAGTGACAAATCCTAATCTCGATCTATGCAACTCAACAAATACCTTCGGAGATACCTGTAGAGCATCTTTATAATCACCCAGTTATGTTGTGACGTTTGATAGCACACAAGGCACTCCTCCAGTATCCGGGAGTTGCATAATCTCATAGTTGAAGGAATATGTATTTGACATGAAGAAAGCAATAGCAATAAAACTGAACGATCATTATGCTAAGCTAACGGATGGGTCTTGTCCATCACATCATTCTCCTAATGATGTGATCCCATTATCAAATGACAGCTCATGTCCATGGTCAGGAAACCTTAACCATCTTTGATCAACGAGCTAGTCTAGTAGAGGCTTACTAGGGACATGGTGTTTTGTCTATGTATTCACACATGTATTATGGTTTCCGATCAATACAATTCTAGCATGAATAATAAACCTTTATCATGAATAAGGAAATATAAAATAACAACTTTATTATTGCCTCTAGGGCATATTTCCTTCAACATGTAACTCATTACTTACTCTACCATGTTGTGCATTCACATGTTGTTCAATTCTATCATCACATGAGTGCATACATGTAGGGGGAGCTCATGCAAGTTACATGTTCCTCCAAAGCTTTAAAATTATTACTCTTCGTATCATCTACTTGAAGCTTTGATGTATGTTGTCATCAATTACCAAAAAGGGGGAGATTGAAAGCACAAGTGCTCCCTGGGTGATTTTGGTAATTAATGTCAACATATCTCTTGTTGGACTAATAGATTTATCTAGTATATTTTAGATAAGTTCAATAGTGGCGAGGCAAGGACAAGAGGATGGGGAACCCCTTCAAAATGATAAGGACAAGGATTGGCAAAAGCTCAAGGCTCTACACTTTTGTTTAAGTGATCCAAGATCACATTGAGTCCATAGGAAAGTCAATACTATTAAAAGGGGATGAGGTGTTACTTAATGATCTTGCTGCTCAAGTGCTTAGTGACATTGCTCCAAACCCTCAGCCACTTTCTCTATCCAAATATGTCCAAACCCTAATTCCCAAACTCGGCCCCACCGAAACTTCTTATCCGGAGCCACCGAGTTCATCTGGAATTAGCCACAGCCAAAAACCCTAACAATTCGGTCACACCGATATGGATCCCGGTCCCACCGAGATGGCCTTGCCAACGCTCTGTGACTTGTTGCAATCATTTCGGTCTCACCAAGAAGTTGCAATCGGTCCCATCGAGTTGGCTTGACTGATTCTCTGTTGCCTTATTGCTTCACTTCGGTTCCACCGAGATGATGTAATCGGTGCCACCGAGATGAGGTTTGCCCTAAGCCCTAGCACATCGGTCCCACCGATTTGTTCCAGTCGGTCCCACCGAGATTCCTAACGTTCATGTTTTTGCACAGATCGATGCCATCGAGTTTTCTGATCGGTGCCACCGAGATGGGTCAAAAGTGTGTAACGGTTGGATTTTGGTGTGGAGGCTATATATACCCCTCCACCCCTTCTTCCTCATTGAGGAGAGCCATCAGAACGTGTCTACACTTCCACCATTCATTTTCTGAGAGAGAACCACCTACTCATGTGTTGAGATCAAGAGATTTCATTCCTACCATTTAACCTTGATTTCTAGCCTTCCCCAAGTTGCTTTTCACTCAAATCCTTCTTCCACCATAGCCAAATCAGTGAGAGAGAGTTGAGTGTTGGGAAGACTATCATTTGAAGCACAAGAGCAAGGAGTTCATCATCAACACACCATCTATTACCTTTTGGAGAGTGGTGTCTCCTAGATTGGTTAGGTGTCGCTTGGGGGCCTCCGACATGATGTGGTGTTGAACTAAGAAGTTTGTAAGGGTAAGGAGATCGCCTACTTCGTGAAGATCTATCCGAGTGAGGCAAGTCCTTCGTGGGCGATGGCCATGGTGGGATAGACAAGGTTGCTTCTTCGTGGTCCCTTCGTGGGTGGAGCCCTTCATGGACTCACGTAGCCTTTACCCTTCATGGATTGAAGTCTCCATCAACGTGCACGTACGATAGCACCACCTATCGGAACCACGCCAAAAATTATCTATGTCTCCATTGTGTTTGCATACTCCAATCACATCACTTTACATTCTTGCACTTGCATGCTTTACTCTTTCCGCTGCTCATACTCTTGCTATGCTTGTGTAAAATGTATTGTGTGCCCTTTAACATGTGTTAAACTCAACCTTAACTTGAAGAAACTAAAAACTGCCACTTTTACTTGTTAAGGGTCTAATCACCCCCCCCCCCCCTCTAGACCCCTCTTCTCGATCCTTTCAAGGGGGGTGGGCCCCTCACCCTAATCTCTTCCAATCAAATTAGCCCAGCTAAGCATCCATGTATAACCTGTAATTATAAGCCCGTGCGTGTAGCATCGCTCCACAAAAGAGTAGCCCAAAAGGGTTTTCAGCATCGAGGTGCAAAAAAAAACTACAAAAGGAAGTTTGTAGGTTGCTACCGCACAGAGTTAACATAAAAGGTTGAACGAATAAACCTACAAAAACAGCCAAACGCCAATAACGACCTTCGGGGAGTATATATTACATTGGGATCTATCATCAAAATGTGCGGCATCACCAGCTTAATTTCGAAGCTAGTCTTCCACTCCACTTCTCCTTCATTGTAGCATCAGTGTGTGTATCTGTAGCGTCATCTTCCTCCTGCTTACCAACTTCGACCATCACCACACCTCTTCTTCACTCTGCTTGGCCATCATTACACATCACCAGAGCCCAGAGCCCCAGCTCGCAGGGCAACCACCCCCTATTCCAGCGTCACACTATCTTCTTCGTTTTGTAAACATGCCCAGTAGTGCATAAACGAGCATGCATAACAAATGAACTCGGTAAAAGACCAAAACCTTTTTTTTTTCTCAGAATATGCTCTATTAATTACGCAATTTTTAGATATGGCAAAGACAAAGTTCCTAGGCTTGGATCACCAGTTATGTATGTGGGTGTTCCTTATGACGAGAAGTGGATTTGGAACAACACGCACATGCTTGGTTTCTATTCTTCCACTATTCTGCTGCGAAATATGTTTGGAGTATCATATGCAATGTTTTGGAGTCAGTAGTAGACCTGGTTGTTTTTTCAATATTTTTTGGTGAATCCTCAAGTTCTTGCCCAGTAGCATAAAGTTGCACATTGCGGGTTTTGGTGTTGTATGTCAGGCTTCCAATACTCTTATTCGGGCACACAATTGAACCAATCCAAGTACTTGCAAAGCATTGGAAGTTGGTGAAGTCCTTCCCTGCCCTGCGTGCATCGGTGGGGATCGCTGTGCGACGGCATCACGAGGGCGCGTGGAGTGTTGACCGGGAGACACCACGGCTAGTAAGTCAATGGCAGCTGCGTCGAAGGAACATGAGGAGGGAGGAGAGAGTCGGTGTTGGGGATTGTGGATTCCATACTATTAGTTTTTTCTGCCACGTACGGGGTCAGGGGGGCGAAGAGAAAGAAATCATTGTGTGTGACGTACAGAGAAACAGGAGAAGATGGAAACGGCGGACGAAAATAAACTGGTGGACAACAGACAAACATTCTTTTATATTTTTATATTATTTTTTTATTTATAGTTTTTGAATCTTTTATTTACATTAAACAGAAGAGATTATATTTTTTTAGAAAAATATTAAACAGAAGAGATAACAGACACAGGGGTAAATGGGTCGGCCTGTGATCCTGTTACACAATAGCATACGGGGTGCACTAATGCAGGCCCTGAGAAGATGGGCCACGAACTTAATCACTCTGGCCCAACTAGAACGAAAAATCCATTTTAATGAAGAATTATAAAGGGAAAAACGTTTTATAGAGACAAAAAAGAAAAGGTTTGTTGAGAGTGGGATTCGAACCCACGCCCTTTCGGAACACACCCTCGATGTGCCGCCTTAGACCAACTCGGCCATCCCAACAATTGTTAACAACAATATATTACATTAAATAAATAATTTAATCACGACTATTACGACTACACAAAGCACCTCCTGCTCACACATTGGAAAATTGTAAAATATAAACTGGGATGGGCCGCAAAGCGCCCAGTCTTCCCAAAGTTAGTTATCGGCCAGATTTTTATCCGGAGACAATGTCTACCTCACCCTCACAATTGGCGAACGCCCCACTAAGCAGTAGCTCGAGCAGTTGAATATATGTTTAGCTTTACATCTATTGTTTGTATTAACAAAAAAAGGAACCAAAGATAGTCTTCCTAACTCGAGATAGATGGTTGTAAACACACATGAACCAAAGCCAGAAGTTCCTTCATCAGGTTTCTGCTCTCAACAGTCTCGACCACCTGAGCGCCTCCTCTCGGATCGAACTTCATGCAAAAACCAGCAGGGTCCTCCCGTTTGACTACGCAGATCAGGTTAAATTTGTGCTGGTATGGAACCGATCATAAACCAACTCGTGGTCGGGTTCTCGAATTAACTTGATCTCATTCTACTTGTGATCTGCTGAAGGAATGATCATAAATATTTGCCCCAACCCAATCAACATCTAAGCCTCCTTTTCCTGGTTGCCCAAGTAGCTTTGCTTTATTAGCTGAAACCCTCTGTTCACTTTCTCCAACTTCTACAGCGAAAGCACCATGCATCCTTGATCATGCAAATAGGAGGTTTCGCCCGAGCTTGCAAAGGAACAGTAACAGCTACCTTTCATAATTCTCAGTGTAGCAAGTGCTACTTACAGGTTAAGGGTCGGCATCGTAGGGTGCACAGCTACCTTGCTGCGATGGAACAAGCAGGATTGGCTTTCCGCGCTTCTTGAACTCAAAGACTGCAGGAAAGATGGCACTCGACAATTGCAGGTTGCCCATCAGGTCTAGTCGCGTCAAGTTACCTACAACAGACCCACTGGTTATGACTAATCTCTTTGGTGCATGCCCGTTAGGGTCGGCCTTCAACATAGTTAAGGAGAATACGAAGAAGCGTGTTTCGTACATGTTGTTTGCTTCAATGCATTACAAATCACTTCCAACGATTCAGGAGGTAGAAGGTTAGATCCTGCATCGACTGATACAAGGTTTGGCGCTTGCAGTATCAGCCTGGAAATGAAGTGTGCAGTACCCATCCCACCGCGGTTCTTACTGCAAAATAAAATTGGAAGTGGCTAAGGGAACTGGCACATCAAGCATGCATCATTGCAACTCGGGCAGAGTTTATTTCTACCTGATGTTGATGTGGGAGAGATTTACTTTCCTTGGCAATGCTTCCTCAAGTATTTGGAAGCCTATTGGTCCTAGGCCGATGTCTTCAACACTTAGCTCCCTTACATGTGAACCCAGGAATTTCACTAATGTAGCTGCCACAGAACTGTAAATTCATCATAGTTCAAAATGTGAACCAATCTAAAGAAACAACAGAAACTCTGCACTGGGAGAAAGGACTTGCCTCCCAAGATGATTATCTGCTATAGACAGCATATCAAGTGGTTTATTAATCGATGTGAGGCACTCAAGAAGTTTAGTCACACCAAAACTGGACAAATCGCAGTTCTCTGCTCTTAATCTCCGAAGTGGATTCCCCCTTTGAAGAGCCAATTCAAGGAAAGGAATAAGGTATCTGCAATGTTTATATGTAACTCCTTAGTGCTTACTGATAGAACATAACAGAGTCTACAAGGAAAATTTGTCTTGAAGTTGACCACAGGCATAAAGAACTGTTATGCATGCATTCATGATTGATGCAAATCTAGAGAAAACTGAAGACAAACAGACAAACAGATAGCAATGTAGCATAATTCTACTGTCTACAATTAGCAGCATAGACTACATGTGCAATGTAGATGACTACCTGATACCCTCATCAGTGATTGGATTGTCGCTTATATCTAAACTAATCAAATTAGACATCTTTGCTAGAATTTTGCATACATCCTCCATGTCACCCTCCTGCAAATTATTTCCCCTGACATGACAAGTTGATATGTTAATACACAAGCCATGCCAACTTCAAAAGGGAAGTGGTAACAAAGGTTTCTAATTATGACGACTTGGCGGGTGCTGAAAGGGAACAGGTAATACCTTAGGTTAAGAACAGTCAAGGAGTTCAAGGATGTATTTGACTTCAGCACTGATGATAAACTTGTAGAACTTCTATCTACAGTAGAAAACCAGCCTGCAAACTATAAAGAGATATTATTTGGGTCCAGGAGACAGATATCAAAGAAGAAAAGATTCTTGTGTGAACCCACATTGTTTTCTGACATGTCAAGAGTTTGTAAACCGGAGGAAGATTCAAGGAGAGTATGAATAATCATCTTAGCAAATGATGGCTGCATCTTAGCATCGTTAAATGACAGCAACTGCAGAGACCTGAACAATAGTAAGAATAAAACAGCGTTAATGTGCACCCAATCTTTTTGGCAAACAATCAGTAATATAGTAGCAACATTATGTCATTTATGCTTACAGACAGGCACCATAACCAGTTTGTTGCATATACCAATCTTAAATCCCAAACAACCGAATAGGTTGGAGATGCAGGCATGAGGTTACCAGGACAAAACTTCCTTTGAATGACAAGATGAATAGGTGATTTCTTTTTTCACTTCTACGTGTCGTTACTCTTATTCTTGCCTCTCTCTCTTTTCTTTTTTTTTTGCATTCTAGTCTGTTCTACTGCTCTCTGCTTTAAGATGAATGAACATATTGTCCACGGGTGTGTCATGATACTCTGAATAAAATAATGCAAACTGTTTTTTCATGTAAAACATGTAAAAGTTACATGACTGAATCTGGCACCGCTTTTCGGTTTCCGGTTAAACCCACGGTCCTATCCGGATTTTTTAAAAGGACCTTGAACAACCAAACTATCAGCGCCCATTCCACACAATCCTCAAAATGGTGTTAAATCTTTCCATGGTGTTAGGAGAGAGTATTTACTTCAATAATTTTATTGAAGCATAAACTAACAAATACAACATGGGAATAATAGGAGAGAGCATTCTTGTGAAAAATGCATAAAATGTCTGGATAAACTTTTCCTCCCTAATTTATATTATGAAATCATTAACTGAGCATCTAATTAGAGTGCCATTGTATAGAATAATGCAACAACAATTGCTAAAAAAAGAATAATAAAGGAAGAAAAGGTTGGGTTCCTCAGGCTATTCCCCAACATCTGTTCGAAAATAAAACGAAGGAAGAATAAGAGGGCATGCAACTTACTTTGCACATGCCAGAAAATTTAATAGACCAGCAGAGTTGGTTAGAGACTTGCTTTCACTTATGCGAGATGATTTAATACTGAAGGACTGGATCTTGTAGTTTTGGAATCCTGGCTGGCAAAGACTAGTGCAAACTTTATCCATGACTGCAGGATAAAGCTGGCAGTGGATAAATTCAAGAGATAACAGTGTCCTAGCATGGCAGCTCAGAAGCAGGCATACACCATTCACCTGTCAGTGGAAATTGAAAAGGGACTTAAAAAATTGGACCATTCCTCGCTTAGTATCAGCTGACAAAATAGAGCAAAGCAACAATATGGGTCATCATGCCATAAAGGATACTACAAGTGTGTAGCTTATCTGCTGCATAACTTTTTTTTTTCTAGTCAGTTCTTCTTTGGCATGCTTCTTAATAATGCTGCCTCAACATTAACTCTCCCTATGTCTCTTATGGTACAGAGATATATAGTTTACGGGACATGGAAACTTGAACTATGGAACATAATGTTACTTTTAACTGAGTTGCAGCGCATGGCTCTGCATTTTTGTTCCCTAAAGCTATTGTATGCAACAACAAACATAATCCCACCGGCATAATATTACCTCAAGCTCTGATATGATTCTTACAAACACCAAAGTTTCTAGACTGCTATGTTGCAACATGTCCTGAAAAGCAACGGATTTCTAGCAGTCAACCATAATTGTCTTAAGTCTGAACTTCACACGATGAATTCACATTTTTCATGCCATCCATATGCAAACATAAATAGCACGAAGGACAACTTTCCCGGAATTTGAGTGCACATTTGTTGTTGTCTAGATGATGGGGAGATACACAAATAAAAATACCAAAACAAATAACAGCAATACCAATGCACAATTGAAACAACACATGCTACGGGCCTTAGATAATTAATCATAGACAGTGGGAAAATAAAGGAGCAAGACACTGCTTCAGCACTTACACAAACTTCAGCCTTGCAAAGCACATTTTGAAATCTCAAGCACCTGAAAATGAGGAAAGATTGCTATAGTAAGAATTAAGAAAATCTATTTTCTACATAGCTCTTGGGGGATGCTGGAAGCAACCTGATCTGAACCAGGTCCATGTTGTAATTAAACTAGGAAAACTAACATTGCATAACCAGATTAGAGATCCCCACCAGATTATTGTCGATCTCTAACTACCGATGAGTGAGGGTTTCTTTAATTGAATATAAATCACTAGCACCAGTTCCACAAAAAGGAAAAAAGAAAAAAAAAACACCTAGCCCCAGGAAGTTCTCCATGAAAAGGTTAAATATGAGTTAAAGAGGAACTGGGTATGACAAACAAATGCCATATAATCGCACCTTGCGTAGGATCCGACTATGGCCCAATGATATGACAGTCTTGAATACTGCTGAGCTATGTTCTGACTGAGGTAAACGGAACTCATGATTTTGTCTGCACAGATTATAGTTAGACTTGAGGATAATTTCAATCGCTATTGCAGGTGCAGTAATGCAGTTACAACTAACTACAAGCATAACGTAACGCTGTTATTGGCTAGAAAACAAATCAGCCCATGGCCTCATGTTGGTAAGATAGTTGCTTGCTGCGATGAGTAAATAACCAAACAATGTCAGGCATAACAAATACTGAAGGAGGTATGCTGGAAGGGGTTTTATATACTCACCTGACATGCTTAGCTCAGCAATGCTTCCATGAAATAAAGGAAGCAACGCAGCCTCTGCAGCTTCATCCAGGCACCTGTGAAAGAGTAAAAAGAAGTGACAAAGTCAGTCCAGAATGGGCAGATTAACGATTAAACCATCTGTAATTGTTTGATAACATACTCTTGCAAGTGCTTTTCCCAGTATTGCTGCTGCCAATCTACAGTAACCAAGTCATCATGTCCAGTGTTATCCTGGAGGGGCCAGCGAGATTCGAACAATGCCTGCCATGCAGTGTTGAAGTCTTCACACCTGCGAGCATCAACATTGTCAAATACTTGCAGAGTATTCTCGTGGACGATGTCTTGTAACAAATACAACTGACTTATTAGTGTATAAATGAGTGTCACCTTGAACGTTTAGTCCCACGTCTACTGCCGTCGGCCTCTCCGGATCGACCCGTAAGGGAAGTAGAAGAGCAGCATCTAGGGTGGGCAATTAGAAATGCAAAGTGATTAGCCAATTTCTCTTTGAAAATGTGAGAAAATACTAAAAGGAGTGGAACACACTGTGCTCCACACATGGGAGGAGGCAATGACAGGGAGAGGGGTAGGGTACCGGGCATGGGCGCCGTGATGGAGCAGTTCGAGAGCGAACGGCGGCAGAGAAGACGCCAGCTGGTGGAGAAGCTCCCAAGGCAGCGCCTCCGCGACCTGCTCCGGCGTGAGGCGGCCGCCGTCCTCCTCCTCCTCGTGCTCCTGGACGAACCCGTCGAAATGAGCGCCGCACCCACCAGATCGACCCGCGCCGGCTGCGTCGGCGGTGAGATGCGCGGCGACCGCCTGCAAGCACAACGACAGCAGAGTGGGCGGCGCCGCCTTCGCGCCGACAACGGCCATCTCTAACCCCTGTCCCGCGCTGCGCGCTGCTTATAATTCGCAAATTGGAGCTTAATCTCTACTCTGAGCTTCCATCCTGGGCTCCTGGACTTCAGGGCATCCGGCGACGGCGAGTCGCAGGCGAGGCGAGGCCGGCGGCTGGTAAAATCGGGAGAGGTCAGAGCCGCAAAGGGGAATCGCAGAGGTGAGGCACTCGACTCGCCGGGTTATTTTTTTTTCCTTTTTTTGAGGGGAGGCACTGGATTGCTGGGCTTTCCTTTTATTTCTTTTCTTCGGCCCATCTCTTACTGTCCAATGGTATAAGAGCTGAGGCAACATAACGACGACCTGGAGCTCAATGATGTCACTATGGAAGATATGGACCGTAATAGGAAGAGGAGCGGTCTGGCTGAACCAAAAGCAACACTACCACAACACCAGACACAGCCTAACAAAAACATCCTCCTGCTGCCGCCGGCGATCCCACCAAGCCCCACATCCAAGCAGGAGACGAAGAGAAACAAGATGAATCCCTCAACAGCGGAGACAAACACAGTGAAAGGTGTGCCTCCCAGCAAAAACCCTGATGCGCGTTTGGCGAGCTCCCAAGGTGGTGCTCGCCTGGCGCAATGAGTCTACTATGCTGGAACTGCTGCGGAATTGGCAAAGCCGCGACAGTTCGGGAGCTTCGCGACCTTGCGAGGCAGTTTGCCCCCTCTATTCTTTGCATTCTTGAAACACAATTAGAGGGTTCGAGGGTAGAGAATCTGGCAGAAGGTTTAGGTTTTAATAAAAGTTATGCAGTTAGTAGCTCTGGACGAAGTGGTGGTCTATGTATCTTTTGGAACGATGAAATAAAAGTGGAAGTTATTGGTTACTCGAGATACCATATTGATGTGTTAGTTGAGAACATGGTGGATATACAGGTTCGAGTCACGTTCGTATATGGGGAAGCTCAAGTACCCGAAAGGTACAACACCTGGAACACTCTGAAGAATATAGCTGAGATACAGAACAGGCCATGGGCTGTCATTGGTGATTTCAACGAGGTGCTTAACCTCAGCGAACACGATGGTGTGGGAAGTCGAAGCCAAGCTCAGATTGACGGTTTCCGGGAGGCGGTTGACACCTGTGGGTTGACAGATATATGATTTACGGGCACGAACTGGACATTTGAACGGAAGGTGGCTGGTGGTAGTTTTACCCGTGTGAGGTTGGATAGGTGCTTGGCAAATCCGGAATGGCTTATAGCACTGCCAGCTACCACTTTGATACACAAGACGGCAGCGAGCTCGGATCATACTCCAATCCTTCTCACGCTACGTGAGATGCATGCATGCAGAGTGGGGCCCAGAGCCTTTAAATATGAGACTATGTGGGAGCGGGAAGAGTCGCTATTCACAACAGTGGCTGGCAGGTGGTGCATGCAAGACGGAGGGACAGTGCAATCATTGCAATCCAAACTGGGGGACCTAGCAGGCGATCTGTCGGCTTGGGATCGGAGCAATTTTGGCTCGGTGCGGAAGGAAATAGCCCAGCTAAAGTCACACCTGCAGGTCATGCGCGCAACCCCAGGAAGATCTGGACCCAGCAGAGAAGAGACAAAGGTAACGGACCGATTGGTCGAACTTTTTCATCGGGAGGAGATTCTTTGGCGCCAACGAGCCCGGGTGGAGTGGCTAGTCCATGGTGACAAAAATACATATTTCTTTCATTTGAGGGCGAGTAGAAGACGCCGCAAAAATCAAATCAAATCGCTGCATGATGATCATGGGCAGGTTATAGATGATCGCACTGGGATGGAGGAGATGACCACGACATTCTACAAGAATTTGTACACGACGGAAGGGGTACAAAATATGGATGAGGTGTTGAGGACAGTGCCAACCAAGGTAACTTCTGACATGAATAATCTCCTGAATGCTCCATATACACAAGAGGAGGTTAAGAGCGCCTTGTTCCAAATGTTTCCAATTAAAGCACCCGGACCAGATGGTTATCCAGCTCACTTTTTTCAGCGTCACTGGGATGTGTGTGGACAGGAGGTCACAAGTGTGGTCCTTAAAATTGTGGAAGGCACTGAGTCCGCAGCTTGCATCAACGATACGACTTTGGTTCTCATCCCGAAGGTCAAAAACCCCACTCTTCTCAAACAGTTTAGGCCAATCAGTTTGTGCAATGTGCTATATAAAATAGCGTCCAAGGTAATAGCCAACCGACTCAAACAAATTCTTCCTGATATTATCTCACCAGAGCAGTCAGCTTTTGTCCCTGGCAGATTAATAACGGATAACATCATAACAGCCTATGAGTGTCTGCACTTTATGAAAAGGAACAAGGCCAAAAAACATCAGTCCTGCGCTCTCAAGTTAGACATGATGAAGACATATGACAGGGTTGAGTGGGATTATCTTCAGGCGATAATGCTTAAGCTGGGTTTCACTAACAGGTGGGTTGATATCGTCATGAGTATGGTAACCACAGTAAAATTTTCGGTTCTGTTCAATGGAAATAAGCTTGAGGAGTTTTGTCCTTCACGAGGAATCCGACAAGGAGACCCGATATCTCCATACTTGTTCTTGTTAGCAGTAGAGGGCCTGTCGTGCCTGTTAAAATCACAAAGAGAGTCATCCAATCTTGGTGGAATCCAAGTGGCAGCCTCGGCGCCACATGTAAACCACCTCCTATTCGCTGATGACAGCCTGCTGTTCTTCAAGGCAAACAGTGTGGGTGCTACCGAGGTGAACCAAGTGTTGGATACATATTGCATTGCAACAGGTCAGCGGATAAACTTTGACAAATCCTCTATATTCTTTAGCAAAGGTGTCCCTGAGGCTGCTCGAAATGACATAAAGAATATTTTGAATGTCCCTAATGAAACCCTAAATGAGAAATATTTAGGCATGCCGACAGATGTTGGGGCCTCAAAAAATGGATCGTTCAAGTATCTTAAGGACAGGTTATGGAACAAGATCCATGGATGGGTTGAAAGGACAATGTCAACTGCGGGTAAGGAGGTGCTGGTCAAGGCCGTGGCACAAGCTATCCCAGTATTTTCCATGTCTTGCTTCAAATTGCCAAGAGGACTTTGTGAGCATCTGAACATGTTGATCAGGAAGTTTTGGTGGGGGAGCAAAAATGGCCAACGCAAACCACATTGGGTCTCATGGCAAGCAATGACTCAGCCCAAGAGTATGGGAGGCTTGGGATTCAAAGATTTTGAGCTTTTTAATCTAGCAATGCTTGCTAGACAGGTATGGCGCATGCTGCAGGACCCACACTCCCTCAGTGCACGTATTATGAAGAGCATCTACTTCCCCAATACCACTTCCTGGATGCATCCCTCGGGAGCCACCCCAGCCAGATATGGAGAGCTCTAGTAGAAGGACGTGACACATTGAAACTGGGACTGATCAAGCGCATCGGCAATGGGGAGAGTACCGACATATGGAGGGACAACTGGCTCCCTCGCCCGGAGATGATGAGACCATATGGCTGTATATCTAATGCACCGCCGAGACTGGTAGCGGAATTGATTGATCATACTAGTGTTGCATGGGACAAGCAAAAAATCGACGCCACCTTCCTGGCCTTTGATGCGAAGTTAGTTCTCAGCTTGCCACTCTGTACAACTCCGATGGCGGACTACTGGAGCTGGGCACACGAAAGAACTGGCCAATTCACAGTGCGATCGGCTTACAACATGCTAGTCGCCACGAGGCAACGGAGAGAAGCATGGCTGGAAGGTTCTTCGGGATCCTCGTCAGTACAAGCAGAATCAAGCTCATGGAAGATCTTGTGGAAAACGGAGGTACCATCCAAGGTTCGTATGTTTTTGTGGAGGCTAACAAAGCAGTCGCTACCAACTGAAGATGTGCGAGCTCATCGAAAAATGTCGACGACCAGCTCCTGCGGGTTCTGCGGCGCACAAGATTCCTGGCGACATTCCCTACTCGAGTGCACCGTGTCCAGATGCACATGGGCGCTTGTTGATGAAGATCTGGGAAGTACCTTGGTGGCTACAAACGAGAACCGAGCTAAGAGTTGGCTCTTCAACCTATTGGGGTCATTATCGCATGAGCAGTTTACTCTCATGGCGGTAACGTTGTGGGCAGTTTGGACGTCTCGAAGAAAGGCCATTCACGAAGCAATTTTTCAGACTCCACATGCGATTAAAGTCTTTATCACACGCTACATGCAAGACCTTGAGGCAGTTAGGAATCCAACGAAGCAAAAGCAGGCAGCGGTGAGAGTGACGCCGAGGGTTATCAGACCAAAAGCACCACCGGCAAACTATGCTAAGATACATGTAGATGCCGGGGTACGGCCAGGCAGAGGCGGATCAGCAGTGGCAATCTGCAGAGACGGTCAAGGAGTTTTTCTTGGAAGCTCAGCTATTGTGATAGCGGGGGTCAGTGATCCTGCGACTTTGGAAACTATCGCATGCCGGGAAGCTGTTGCATTGGCGGAGGATCTCAACCAACAACATTACATTGTGGCCTCCGATTGCAAACAGGTGATAGAGGACATTGCTAAAGGTTGTCAGGGAGTTTATGGAGTCATTATTAGAGAGATTAGATTACAATCACCTTCCACTTGTAAATTTACTTTCGAAAGGCGTGAGGCAAATGTTGAAGCTCATAAGTTAGCTAAACATTCTTTGTCCTTACTGCCAGGGCGTCATGTGTGGTTAGGCCAGCCACATGACCAAAATTGTATCCCACATTCGGTGGACTTTTACTAATAAAAGGCCTTTTCCCTCAAAAAAAAAAATAATAAGAGCTGAGGCAAAATCCCATCGTGGCCCCCGACCCACCCTGTCCACTACATCCGCCAGCTGGCGAAAGCTTGACGAGTTCTTTTTTTTTACCTTTTAATACGAATTTTCATAAAATATTTTAAACAATACTCACGAATATGAAAAATCTTAAAATTTTATAAACTAACATTATAAATTGAAAATAAATGTGAATTTAAAAAAATGTTCACGGATTAAAAATATTTTCATGACCCTAAAAAATGTTCATAAATTTGAAAAATGTTCAAGAATGTGAAAAACAACCGTAAAATTTTAAAAAGTGCAAGAACAGAAAAAAGAAATCTTAAAAGTGTTGGCAAAAATCAAGAAATGTTCAGGAATTTAAATAATATTCATGAATATTACAAAATGTTCATTAATTTAATATGGGAAATAGGAAAATTAAAGTAAAATATGAAACAAATAGGAAAAGAGAAAAGAGGTAGATAAAACGCCAAACGGAACCATACCAAAAATAAGGCGGGGGGTTCCTAAACCGGAGTAAAACTTGGTGAGAAGGTTCCCGAACATCCCTCTCAAGCGTTGCGCTACCGCTAATGGGTCGACACACTTCGCATCTCCTAGGTAGCCAATGCTAGCATGTGCTTGTGCCTGTCTCAGTTGGTGGGCGCCTATGTCTCGCTTGACGCGAGACCAAGGGCCGTCTCGCCTAAGCGAGCGCGAGACCGGTCCAGTCCAGCTCACAGGAGGCAACGGCCACGTTTTCCCTTGCTTTTTTCACATTTTTTGTTATTGTTTTTTCCTTTTTTTACTTTTGTTGATACTTCTAAATATTCAAAAAATATATGTTACAAAAACATTCTTCATAAAACATTTGAAAAATGTAAATCTAGCATTAGTAAAATGTTAATTGTGTATAAAAAATGTTTCTCAAGTATATAAAAAATGTATAAAAGAAATATAATGTGTATGAAAAAAGTTGATCTTGTATTAAAAAATGTTAATCAAGCATTTCAAAAAAGTTAATCAGTATATAAAGAAGTTAACCGTGTATTAATTTTTTTTAGGAATGTATACCAAAAATGTAGAACATGTATTAAAACAATTGAACATAAAAACATTAATTTTAAAAAAAATTGATAGTGTATCAAAAAAATATTAGCCATATATTTGAAAACTGTTAAAAGTGCATACAAAATGTTGCTGATATATACCAAAAATGTGAAATGCTATGGGAAAATGTTAATCAGCTATATGAAAATGTTAAACATGTACAAAGTAATTTTCTAGATGTATAAGAAAAATGTAGAATGTGTATTAAAAATTGACTAAAAAGATAAATTTAAATTAATGTTGATAGTGCATAAAATACTTTGAATCATATATTTCAAAGAAGTTGAAATTTATTAGAAAAATGTTCATGATATGTAAGGAAAATATAAAATGTGCATAAAAAAGTAGGCATCAAACATAATTTTTCTAAATGTTAATCATGAATTTGAAAAATATTAATCTTGTATAAAAAACATTCCAGGTATATACGTACAATGTACAAACGTGTATGAAAAATTAGATATGTGTTGACGAAAAAAGAAAAAAAAGAGGTGAAAACTGAAGAAGCGGCAGAAAGAAACAAAAGAAAGGCCGCATAAACGAAGAAAAACAAAAAACCGAAGAAACATGTGAAACCCCATAAGGAAACGAAGAGAAACCAAGAAAGACAAAACAAAACCGAGGAAAACGAAGAGAACAAATAAAAATAAGCATGAACAGTTTAAAAGGAAAAAATGGGGGGAAAAGAAATAGAAAAAGACAAGAAGTTAATCGGTGAAAATAAAAGACTGAAGAAAACACACACACAAAACGGAGCACAACAGTGAAAGCCGAAGAAGAAACCCACAAAGAAAAGAAAACAAAACCAGAAAAGAAAGCTAGCGGAAAAAAAATGAACGAACTCGAACAAAACCCAGAGAAAAAAAAGACATATATTGTTCGGCCCAGTAACTACAGTGCAGGGAGAAAGCTTCACGCTAGATGGAAGGAGCACTCGCCCTTAGTGAGACATAGCTCCCACAGTCTCTGTTTAGTGAGGTAGAAGGCCTCGCCTACAAGAAGTTAGGCCGGTGCTACGCATCATCCGGATGATGTTTGCGGAATTTAAGTCGCCTAGCCAGCCTTGCGATCCAGCCTATCCAATGGTCCCAACTTCCCCCGCTGTAGTACTGCCCCGCTGACGGACGCATCACATGGGATGGGCTGGGTTGGGCCACACGCTTTTTGCATGCACACACATACGTCACCTCTGCGTGGCAATATATCAAAAAGAAAAGAACGTACACAGGCGACCATGCGATGGTGGTCTGACTGTTGTGGCCATAGTGTGAGAGCGCGAGTTGTGCTGCGATCGCTGGGCGGCGGCGATGCTACGAGGCATGCTGCGACGAAAGCACGGCCGCTTCAACGATGTTGCAACGACATGCTTCGACGGCCGCGGAGATGGTGCGACGGCGTGCTTTGACGGCCGCGGTGATGCTAGGATCCCTTGCTACTTCGATGATGTTGCGACGACACGCTTTGACGGCTACGGCAATGTTACGACGACAACTTGTCTGCTTCAAGGATGTTACGACAGCATGCTTCGACGGCCACGACGGGTGTTTCGGTAGCCACGGCGATGCTACATTGGCAACCTGTCTGCTTCAAGGATGTTGCGACAGCATGCTTCGATGGCCACGACGGGTGCTTCGGTAGCCGCGGCGATGCTACAATGTCAACCTTTCTGCTTCAAGGATGTTGCGACGGCATGCTTCGACGGCCAGGACGGGTGCCTCGGTAGCTGCGACAATGCTACAACGCCAACATGTCTGCTTCAAGGATGTTGCGACAACATGCTTCAATGGCCACGACGAGTGCTTTGGTAGCTGCGGTGATATTATGACGGCAACCCGGCTGCTTCAAGGATGTTGCGACGGCATGCTTCGACGGCCACAGCGAGTGCTTTTGGTAGCTGCGGTGATGCTACGATGGCAACCCGACTGCTTCTATGATGTTGCAATGGTGTGCTTCAACAGTCGTGGCAATGATATGCGACGAACCGCAACGACGACTGCTTCAAACGGTCACGGCGGTGCTGCGATGGCATGTTTTGATGACCACGGCGATAATCCAATGAAGGCCCGACTGCTTCGACGATGCTGTGACGGCGTGCTTCCCTATTGTGGAAGTGTTGCGACGATGGCACGACTGTTGTGGCGGTGCTACGACGGCAGTCCGGCTGCTCCGATGATGATGCAATAGCATCTATGCTTCGACGACCACGGTGGCAGCGGCGGCACCAACGAAACTACCCTAAGCATTGCTATATCCAAGCAACCCAAGCAACCCATGACACCATGAGCTTGCTAGTATCAAATCCAACAAACGCCAACAATCAACATCAAGAACATGATGTTATGGAATCTTTGTTTGTTGCTTGCTAAGTGCTTTCTATTAAGATTATTTGTAGCATCACGAACATGCATAGCTACATGGCTAAACACTACGTGAGAAAGTAGAGGTAGAAATAGAATGGACTATTAAACAATCACGGGACCACTTAGCTTCAGGCGCGCGTCTAAGCCACTACCACGGCTACGCGGTCAGGTTGGCGGGCTAACTTTGCGTGCGGGTAATAAGAGGCTCCGCGCCACAGCGATCGAACGGCGCCGGAGGCGGCTGATGAAACCAACAAATCATCCGACTATTTTTAAACATTTTCCAAGAATAAGTGGATGGAATGGACAACATGTGGAAGGATAAGGAAAGAAAAGGATACAGCGGTGGGCACATGGGCGGGCCCCACTGGACGCGTGTCGCATGCACGAGACGGCTGCCCGAGGGAGCGTCTACATCCGGATGAAAGGAAGCAGTTTCCTAAAAATATATAATTAGTAAACACTTTACACAAAATGTCCGATGTGTATTTTAAAAATTGTTCATTCAACGTAAAAAAAAGTGTTATACATAAAGTTAACACATTTATAGATGTGTTTGTACCATTCAGTTAAAATACACATTTCAAAATTTGTAACACATTTAGAGAACTATTTGAAAAATGTTCACGAAATGTAAAAAGAATTGTGCAATTTTTCCAAGAAATATCGCGATGTATAAAAAACATTTCTTCCACTAAAAATTGTTCATAACACTTTCAAAATTAACATGTTTAAGTTTTTTTCATGAAATATAAATTCGTCCCCACAATTTTTCACATATAAAATATATGCACTCCTATTTTTACATAAAAACATGAAAAAACATATAAAATGAAAAGATGATTGGAATAGAAATGTAAAGGAAAAATGAAAACGAAATATAAACAGGAAAAGATAAAACTAGTAAAACCATAGGAAAAATGAAAAAAGAAGGATAGAACCTTCCCAAAACCACTCACATGAAACAACCGATGTTCCGGCCCGGTCACCTAGCACTGCATGTAGGCGTGAGGTATAGCATCGAAATCACAAATTAAGGGGTACACTCTGCAAAAGCCAGTTCCACCTTCTCTCATGCTAACAATTGGCGCATAGCATGTGCGCCACTCTTCATAGCGTGAGAGTTTTATTTTTATTTTTTCTAGATTCAGTTCATTAAAATATTTTATCTCTTAAATCGTGCATTCAAATCGAGAACAGTTTTCATCGTTGGACTTCTCGCGCCAAGATCTTCAAAACAAGATTACATGTTAATACGTTTCCCCTAACTTTTTTTCACAAAACATAGGAATAGAAAATGATATGCCAGAAAAACATAGCGAGGAAAAAGACCAAAAAATGAAGAAAACATAAACTGGGAAAAAAATCGAAACTCGAAAGCACAGCTGTGCTTTTCCCATTTCAGGAAGCACAATTGTGTTTCTCGTGAAAGTACAAGATATGCTTTTCTGGAAAAACGTAACGAGGAAAAAGACCGAAAAATGAAGAAAACATAAACCGGGAAAAAAATTGGAACTCGGAAGCACAGTTGTGCTTTTCCAATTTCAGGAAGCACAATTGTGTTTCTCGTGGAAGCACAGACTGTGCTTTTCCCTTTTTCGGAGAAGCACATTTATATTTTTCCTTCCCAGGAAGCACAATTGTGCTTCTCATGAAGAACAACCACGGTTTTCTTTTTCAGGGAGCAATATTGTGTTTTTTTATTTTCTAGAAACACATTTGTGATTTTTCCTTTTTTAAAAGCATATTTATGCTTCTTGCAGAAAATGCATTGCTTCCCAAAAATAATCCGACCAAAAACTAAGGATAACCAAGCAAAAAGTGAAAAGACAAAAAATCCAGAAACTTAAAAACTCCCGAAAATGCGAAGAAAAAAACAAAATACCAAGATGTGCCATCGCGCGACACGGGGTGATAGCTGGGCGCACCATTCGGTGTGCACCCAGCCCAAAAAAATGACTTTTGTCTTTTACGGCAGCCCTTCAAAGAATACCCTCCAATTAGTTGCTCCCTTCAAAGAAATAGCACCCCACCTGAACTTAGCTGCGGGTCTATGATGTATGTGTGTACGTCAACGCAACTATACAATGCAATGAGAATCATATAGAACTCTTCCTTTCGTGTTGTTGTTGGAGCACGACAAAAAAAATTTGCATGATAATATATATCTCATAAAGATCAACATCAAAATGCTAGCCTTTGCACAAAGAAACGCCAACCAAAAAGAATACTGCAATGAAGAACGAAGAATCCCCTGAGCTTGACACCAACGCCCATCACCGGCCTTCGCCAGCACCAAAGAAAAAATGACGGATCACCTCCTCAACCAAGTTAGACGCGGCTCCATCGATGATATGCAACTTTGCGGACCAAAGGCGAAGCCATTGCCGTTGAAAAAAACAGGTTGGGGCAGCACCCCAGACACGTCATAGAACTCCAGATCTGGCACCCCCTCATGACTAAGACGTCGGAGGAGAAAATCATACCTGCCAGCCACGAACCACGGCCCCAACACACGATCCACCATCTTTCAGATGCCGCCGATGTAGACCACAATCTGCATCCGCTCCTGAACTGCCTCCCAGACTCCGTGCCGGTGCTGGAGCACATGTCGTCGCAACGGCGGAGCCCAAAGACACAAATCCACCACGAGGATGCCGACGTCACACCATTCTTGCTTGAACATACTGATTTTCAAATCTGACGTCTGGCGAGATCAGTTTTTCTTTCTTCACGGGAAAAAAGAGAAGAAAGAAAAGCGACATGTCTCTACAAAATCTTCTATTTGATGGTACGAGCACGACAAATTTGATAGACCAGAAACTAACCGAATCACTACAGCTCAGCTAAATTCTACTCTCTCCGTACAAAGTCAGTACATACTAACTTTGTATTAAATCATCGACACTTCAGACCAACAGCTTACACGATGATTCGCTCCATCAAGCAGCTCAACCCCCGGCGTCCCTAGCACTAGCAGGAGATGAAACTCGCCATAAACACGGGCACCACATCGCCGTATCGTCGATCCAGCTTCCTTCCAAGCAGTATCACATTGCTGTACACCGTTGGTTGTTGGGCGATGCATTGGATATGGATCCATACATACATATCACAGTTGACATGCAATCAAATCCCCTAGTCTAAATCATAAGATACCTGACTGATCGACTGATTGCCTGATTGATTCAGTTACTAGTATAATCGCAGAATTGCCGATGTAGTGTAGAAGAACAAAGGAAAAAAGGAAAATAACCGACAAAATTCCCAAGACCAATCCCATGAAGCAATCTTTGTTCCCGCCCAGTCTCTTGTCCTTTTGTTTTATTGTTCTGGTGCTCCCATTGAGAAAATAGTTTTACATTCGGCATTTTCCCTAAAAAAAGTCGTTTACTTATTTATTTTTCTTATTATTTTTTAGTTTCTTCGTTTGGTTTGGTTTTTCTTCGGGTTTTTTTCGGTTATTCTTATTTTTGGTTTTCTATAATATAAATTATTTTATTATAATAATAATAGGAACCTTTTTATATACATTGAACACTTTTTTATATGGTGAGATTTTTTAATATACAGTGAACATTTTTTAATACAGATTGAACTTTTTTTAGTGTAGGGTGGACTAATTTTTCTTAGACGTTGAAGATTTTTTACACACAAAGGGAAATAGTTTTAATGCACCATTAACTTTATAAATATATGATGAACATTTTTTAATATAGACTGAGCTATTTTCCTAATGTACGTTGAACTAAATTTGATACATGCTGAACAATGTTCAAAATTTTCTTTTGAAATAGGCACCGAACATTTTTTGGAGAAGGGGAATAAGAAACCAAAGAGAAATAAAGTTGTACAACCATTTTTTTCAGGAATCCAAATAATAAACGAGAGAAACCGTCCAAGTGAGCTTGCTTGAGCGGGACGACCCATTTCGCTAGTTAATGGTAGATTGATTAGATGTTGGGAGGATATATGACATGGTAAAATAAGACTATTCTGAGCTTTGGACCTGTATTATTTGGTCAATAATGAGAAAAATAAGACTATTGCTGAGCTTTAAGATGGTAATGAGCTTAAATGTACCTTTAGGAGGATTTTTTTTTCAGATGAACCAATGGTCCAATGGCTAGATTTGGTCAATATCCTTAGACTCACATCCTTTAGTCTAGAGTAGGATTCTTTGATTTGGTAATATGAATCCAAGGGGATTTATTCTAGTAAATCTCTTCATGCTGTTAATTTCAGGGAACCTTTGTACTTGCCAGCAGTATGGAGTATCAGAGTTACCCCCAGGGTTCAGGGTTTTTCTTTTTTGTGGTTGTTTTCACAAAACAAAATCATGATCTGTAATAACATCAGGAAAAGGGGGCATGCTAAGCCTCTAGAGAGTGTACACTGTAAAGAAATTGAATCAGTCTACCATCTCTTCTTTGAGTGCATTGTAACTAGGAAGGTTTGGGCAGAGGTTGAAAGTCTGTTCCAAGTTTCTATTGATAACTTTGAATCAGTCGCAAAACTCCATATTTTTTAATAGGGACACAACGGTTGAAAGGCTTTGTGAAAAAAGATATTTACATCTTAATGTAGTTTCTTTCGCTGTTCTATGGGACCTGTGGAATTTTAGGAACTCCATTGTTTTTAATAGGTGCTCTAGGATCTCTGTGAAACAGGTTCTAGGGTTGGTCTCTCGGTATTTGAGAGATTTGACAAAGCAGTACCAGGATTTACAGGAGGGGCTTCTGATGGAATCTCAGACCCTGATGTGGATGTGTCTGAAGGCACCTTTTGCCGTGGAGCCAAACTGATACTCCCTCTGTAAACAAATATAAGAGCGTTTAAATCACTACTCTAGTAATTTAAACGCTCTTATATTCTCTTTACGGAGGGAGTAGAGCGCAAGAGATGGTTTGGCTCCGTATCCTGGGAGGAGGCGGTTCGGAATGCTGCACATGGTGCGAGGAGTACACTGGAATATCAGAAGAAGAACCCTCGAGAAGAAGGCTCCATCCATGTTGTGTTCTCTAGTTACCAGGAGTGAGCCACCCTGGCCTGCGTGCCCGTTTGGTGTCGTCTGAACTCTCGTTGTTTTGGTGATTTTGTTTTAGAGTTGTGCCATAGCTTCTGAATAGTAGACACTCTTTTTATTTCCCTTTGTCTGGATGATGCTGTAACATTTGACGGTTTCGTTCTTAATTGAAAGGAACCGGGGCGTGTGGGCTCTTCATTCGCCCCTTCAAGTGATTCAACCGCTGCGTCCCTAGCAGCAGAGGAAACTCGCAAGAAACACTGGCACCACATTTGCTGCACCGTTGATTCAGTTTCGGTCCCAACAGTATCATATTGCTTGTAATTCCGTTGGTTGTTGGGCGATGCATTGGATATGGATCCATTCACATCACAGTTGACATGCATGCAACCAAATCCTTTAGTCCAAATCAATAAGATACCTGACTGACCGACTGACTGCCTGATTGATTCAGCTACTAGTATAATCCCAGCAGCATTGCAGATGTAGTGTAGTGGCATGCATGTGTACGTACGAACGACGCGCGCTTTTCTGCTCCGCTCTTGACTTTTGCCGCGCCAAATGCCACGCCCAGCTTATAACCAAAAAAATACCATTATTCTCCGCACCATCGCCCCATGTGATTGCGTCGCACATGGCTGTACCGAGAATCCAATCTGGAGCAACCAAACTAAATTAATCATCGAGCTGACATGTGCTCGCCTCGCTCTCATCAGACATTACGCGGGTGCAGAACTTCTGCTACCGCGCCCTGTTGCTTTATTACACAAGCCCAAACAGCCGCCCGATCCAGCGACAGTTTGCTCCTTCGACTGGCGGCCATGATCGGGGAAAAGAAGACTCGTCGTGGCACTGTGGGATCGATGGTGATGTCGACCGTGGCGTGCCTGGAACAGGAGGATTCATACGCTCATGCTGAATCAGGGCCTGGATCCAAGTATCCAACCATCCAGCCGGCCATGTGTCCGAGCAGACCGGCCTCCTGATTCGTGGTAGAAAAATGCCCCGCATTTCAGGCTTTTCCGCCCGTGCCCGCGCGCCCACCACGCGTCCGCCTGCCGGGCAACGTGCGCGCGCCGTGAGCCCGGCCGGCCGGCCGCCCATGCGCCGGAGCATCCATCATATGCCACCGTGCATGCCAGGCTCCACCACCGTCCACCGGCAGCAGACGGCGTCGGCGCCGGAGCCGGAGGTCGATCCCACTGGCTCGCTCGCGCCCTCGCCCGCACAACGAAATCGTTAGCCGAGCACTGTTGCTTCTGCACGCACGCTCGCTCGCCGGGCCTGTGCGCCCACATGGCACGGGCCAAGCGCCGTGGAGACGATCGATTACTGGGGACGCATAATAAAAGGGGAAAAGGTCGATGGATAAGATAACGGCGATTTCGGGGGGTGGCAGGCTAGATTCTCCTCCAATTTAAGCCGCTGAGGCCGTCAGTCAGAACTCAGAAGTGAGCCTGTAGGTTTGATTTTTTGTCGAAAAAGACCACCTGCGCGAACGAATTGTCAAAAAGGACCACCTGCTGATGAATTTGACAAAAAGGACCCCCGGCCGTGGCGGCAGGCGACACGTGGCACCTGCCGCCACGGCGCGAGGCGGCGGGCCCTGCCACCACGCCTGCAGGCGGCGACCAGGGCAGGATGGATTCCCTACAGTTCCGCGTGCCGGGACGGAACGGGGCGGGCCAGGTGGCCCCTGCCGCCACCGTGCGAGGCGGCCAGCGCTGCGGCTGCCGCTCCCAGGCCGATAGGCCGTGCTGATCGCGGGCCCAGCCGGTGGGCCATGCCGCCACCGCAGCAGGCGGCGTCCCTACTGCACGCGCGACAGCGAGGCTGACGGCGCTGATTCCCACGCGCGACAGCGACAGCGACGCTGACGGCGCTGATTCCCACGCGCGGGAATATGAACGCTGATGCCCGGGAATCACTCCTGCGTTTGCTTCTTTTGCATGCGACGGCACTGCGAAAATCGCTCTGGCTATTGCTTCAGCGGATGCGACGACACTGCGGGAATCACTCACTCGCTGCGGGTACCTGTTGTGCCGACACCACAGGGATCCTAAAATTTCCCGCCTAAAATTTGGTCTGTTCGCGCTTATTTTCTCGCCATCATTTGTCGTCTGAGCCTATAAAAGGAGACACCGAGGCTCTCGTCATCCTCGTCCAGCCATCCTCGAAATCGCCACTGCGCAAAGTGTGCAGCACATTTTTTCAGTCGGTATGAGTTTGCCTTGCTCGGATCAAAGCATTAGGCCGAGGAAAATGAAGAATGCAAGTTTGCCTTCGGGGGTGGCAGTCCTGCGGTGTTTGTGTGACAATCTTTGCAAGGTGAAGGAGGTGACAGACTTTTCAGATTGGTTGGGCATGAAGTTTTTCATGTGCGCCAATTATGAGGAAGATCCACCCATAGCTATTCAGAGTACGACAAGCCTCCGGTATGCTTTAACCATCACAAATAGATATTGTTGGTATTTTGATTGATTCTTTAATAACATTCTTGTTTCTTGTTGTAGTCTCCTCCGCCTCTGTGCATGTACTATCGTTGGATTGACACGGAGATGCCAGCTTGGGCAGTGACTGAGATTCGTGAAAGAAGTCGCCGTGCATGGAATAGTTTCTATGCGGAAGAGCGACACGAGAAGGCGGAAGCTGAGGAGAAAGCAGAGCAAGAGAGAGAGAGTTAAAAGAATACTATGCGGAGCAACACCGTTTTTTCAGGATTTAGGAAAGAAAAACAGGGAAGAGGCTCGTCGCATGGAGGAGCAGGAACGACAGCGTAAGGATGCTCGTGAGGCGGAGAGACAGAGAAAGAAAGAAAGGGCTCGTGAGGCCAAGGCAGCAGAAGAAGCTGGCGATGGAAAAGGAAAATATCCACGCTGGACTCAGTAGATTCCTGTGGTAGTATTTTAAATTTCGCAATCGTTTGTATCTTAATTTTTGCAGTTTAATGTAGCTTTATTTCAGTAGTTAAATGTAGCTTTATTTCAATAGTATGATGTATCTTATTTTCAGTTGTACCGTGTCGTAATGAAAAAAATATAGTTTTAGAATAAAATGTGGCATTTTCTTTCCCTCCACTAATTATCGAACGTCGTGCAACAACTACAACATGAAATTAAGATAGAACATAATGCCCTACAATAAAACAGCGCAAACTAATAATGCAAGTACATCTGAATTAAACGGTAGAACTGGACTTGCTTAAAAACTACATGAAGGCATCATCGTCATCCTCCGTCGATGCAGAACTCTTGCCCTTCGAGGATCCATAACTCTTACCCTTGGACGATGCAGAACTCTTGCCCTTCGAGGATGCAGAACTCTTGCCCTTGGACGATGCAGAACTCTTGCCCTTGGACGATGCGGTAGTTGTGGCCTTGGTGCTGGGCATGAAGATATCATCTTCGTCCTCGCTGTCGTCAGTCCATAAAAAAGTATGTTTTGGAAAAGGTGGTGGAATCTCCTGATAGAGACAGAACTGTCCATGACACGCTTTGGGTTGTAAGGCTCAACACACCACAGGAACAATAAGTAGCAGCGAGTCAGCCAGAATGCACTATCGCTCAAAATGCCTGTTGTGATGGGTCATATATCAAAGACCATCTGTAACTGCTCCTGAGTCCATGGGTTCCATGTGACTACTGACTCATCAAGTATCTCAAACTGCTGGTGGTATATAGGGTAACAATTTTTCGCAATATTTGGAGACCAATGTTTCCGTGCCTTTGTCCACCTGGTGGCCATAGTTACACTGTTGCCCTCGCTACAGTCGTATGGGTGTATGAGATTTAGTATACGAGGTCGTCCTACAGGGAGGTATTCCCAGGACCATAACTGTAGAAACTCGTAGGCGACACAAAGTAATGGAGCTTTTTGTGCGAAGGAAGTTTTTTGTGTGGCAGCACACAAGCCTCTATATGTATGAGATAGCATGGCAGAACCGAAGCTGTATTTTGGCTGCTCGGGTAAAGATCCATCTACCATATTCTCTACAATATAGATGAGACCAGGGAGAGCTACGTCCCTGTGTGAATTTGGAAACATAATCCCGAGGAGTCACAACAAATACGCAAACAGATGTCTTTTCCTTGTCTCAGAATCAGCGTAGCTAGATAAAATATGAAAGTTATCATGAAGCCAGGCGAGTGGGATGCCACGAGGGCCACCAGTACGTTGTGATTCTGGCATTGTCATCCCAAGACGGGCTGATATATCTAATGCCCAAGATGGAGACACTCGTGAAGAGACTAACGGCTCACCTCTGATTGTAGAGCAGTGATCATAGAAACATATTTCAGTGTAGGTGCAAGCTCCCCAAAACGAAAGTGAAATGTGTGGGTTTCAGGTCTCCATCGGTCAACGAGGGATGTCAAAAGGGATGGGTCCGAACGTAACTGGCCTTCGCATGATGTGAGCCTAGCAAAACCATGTAGTCCATAAGCGTCAAGGTGAGCAAAGAAAGAATTGGGTATTGGCCATGTTTTCTTTACGGTTCGAAGTCTGAAAGTCCGATAATCATGATTATTATTTGGTTCAAAAATAGGTGGCAACGGTGGCCGGCATCATGGGGCCCCTGCAAAAGCACTGGCACTTCAGCCATAACCTGCACACAAACATACAAATAAAAATTATGAGGAATACACAAATACAAATACAAATAAAAATTAACTTAAAAAATACAAAGAGATACAATTTACATTAATTATCTGAAGTTAACATCACGAGTACAATAATACAAAGAGATTCAATTTAAATTAAATATAAGTACAATAACACAAAGAGATTCAATAATATAAAGAGATTCAATTAAAATTAAATATAATACAAATAAAGATTATGAGGAAGACATAAATATAAGTAGACATAGCGAGTACAGATATATCAACATCATGTGGTGTTATTGGCTCGATACGGGCATTCCCTACGTGAATGTCCAGGACACCTGCAAACGCGGCATCGCCTTGGTTCTCCCATCTGGCTATGGTCCATGTCATTGCGATGACGCCTAGACTGACGTCGTCCCTTGGCGGTTCTCATCAAGTCGGCATTCGGAACCCATTTCGGCCCATCTGGCCACAGCATTTTGTAGTTCATATCAATGCCCCAGGCCCAGAACTCACCGTTCCAAGTGTTGTACAGATTGTACATGTTGAAGTACGGCGATATGTATGGCTCAACACTGATTTTTTGATCTGCAGCCGCCCGGAGCACATGACTGCAAGGGTAGCCCTCAAGCTTGGGCTTGTTACAAGTGCACTCACAGGACGTTGGGCCGAGGGTGGCAGCTTGCTTTTTTGATCCTCTGTGGTGACCCTTAACGTACTTGGCTCGCACATTAACCTCCCACTCATTCCTAAGTGCTTCCACTTTCCTGCAGCCATGGCTTTGGGACTTCTTTGCTTTCTCATCCAGGTGTCTTTGCATCTTCTCGGACCATGGCTTGTTCAATTCAACTTGTGCATTGGCCACGGTAACCCTGTCTGCAAAGTATGACAGGGTCCGGTTCCAAGTTTCTTCAATTAGGGTTGTGATAGGCAGGGCTCTCACCCCTTTAAGAACACCATTGTACACCTCTGACATGTTTCTGGTCATTATTCCATACCGAGCCCCGGTGTCGTGAGCCTGCGCCCACTTGTACAAATCAGGGCAATTCTCGCTGATCCACTGGCTCAAATTTATGGGCGTCCTACGACCCCTCCGGTCTTCTCTCTGCGGCAAGGTCGCGCGCTCGATCTCACCATTGATACTTGCCCAGATGGCATTCATTTTGGCTTCAGTTTTTCTGCATGCACATCCTCTTGAATAACTTGAACCAATCCTTGTTTTTGAATTTGGAGTAAAAGTTTGCTGCCAAATGCCTCATGCACTACCTTCCCTCTAGATCCGGCCACCCCCACTCTTCTCACGACGTCTTAATTATGTCGAGAGCACTTAATAATCCAGTGTTGCGATCAGAGATGATGCAAACACCTTTATGCTCTTTCACGACACCCATCTTCACGCAGCTCAGGAACCACAACCAGCTATCTTTGTTCTCGCTCTCGACCAGTGCGTATGCAATAGGAAGAAGCTGATTATTTGCATCTGCTGCAATCGCCACCAATAGTGTGCCCTTGTACTTTCCAGTGAAAAAGGTACCATCAACTGATAATACCGGGTGACAGTGCCTGAAGGCTTGTATAGTCTGGGCGAATGCCCAGAATAAGCGGTCCAGGATTAGCTCACCCGGGTTCATTGGGTTTGGACGTTCTCTCCGCCAAACTTGAGTCCCCCTATTAGCACTTGCTATCTGATGAAGCATTCTGGGGGCATAAGAATAGGCCTCCTCATAGGTTCCATACAAGTTCTGGAATATCTTTTCCTTCGCACGCCTAGCCTTGTTGTAGCTGACAGGGAAGCCAATTTGATCTTCTGCATCTTTTTGCAAAGCCCTAACACTAATGTTGAGACTTGCCTGCACAATCGTTTCCATCGCCTGTGCCACATATCTTGCTGTCACATTGCAGTGATTTGAAAGAGTCCCAGTTTTCTCACAACTATGCTCCACTATTTTTGTGATATGCCATGATTGACATACCCCAGGCTTCAGTCTAGCGAGAACTCTTCCGCGGCAACCTTTCGCGGTGTGGATGCATATGACCTTCAACTCTTTTTTATCAGACTGCTTCACTCTATGCTAGCGGTGGAGGGCGATTGCATAGCTATCCATTGCCTGGTAAGCAGACTTCTTGTCTGGGAAAACCTGCCCAACCTCCAGGCTCCCCGCTTCTAGGCCAGAAACAGAGTGAAATTCATTGGTGATGCTCATATCTTGTAAAAACCCAGGTTGCAGTGACGCCGCGACCGCCCTCTGAGGAGGAACATCTTCTTCTTCGCTTGACTCCGAAGACGCGGAAGAGTGATCGTCATCATCTAGCGCCTCCGGCAATCCCTCCACGTGTTCGCTCATGTCAACGGCCGCAGACCAATATCCTATGTCATACACAGGCTGGCCGCCCGTCGGTTCCGATGGGCCGACAGTAGGGGCTGATGTGATGGCCAACTCGACCTCACCACCCCTGCTACTGCATCCGGCAACATCAATGACTGAAATGAACTCCACATACACCATCAGCTGACCAAACATTGAGTTATTGGGATTGCTTGCAAACCTCATGTACGACCCCCACAACTGATCACCTGTGACAGGCCGCAAACCCTAACGGGCAACTGTCCCATCATTTCCTCCGTCAACGACGAAGGCCTCCATTGTCATTTTTTCCCCCTGCATCCCTGGGCCAAACACCGCTCGGATGCACCTTCTGACTGCTGCGTAACCCATGTTCACCATGTCTCTCACTACAACTGTAGTCGACCCGCACAAGGACACATCCACCCTGAAAGGACCGTCGCGTAAGACGTCCCCATAGTACACTAACAAATTTTCCATAGTACCTAACCAACATCCATATTTACATTTCAAATAATTAGTAACTGAACATTTACTAGTAGTACGATGACAACATTTAGTAGTAGTACGACTAAAATAATAACCGTATTTTCGTTACAAATATTCGGTTTGTTTTTATAATCATTTGCTTAGACTTTAAGGGGTTATTTGGTTAACGAGTATTTAGAGATCTATTTTTTCTCAAACTCGTCTACGAGCTATAACAAACGAAAACACTGTTTGCTTTTCTCTAACTACCCCAAAAATATCCTTAACTTGTTCTCGTAACATGCAAAAACTGAGCTTTTGGAAAAACGGCTATTAGTAAAAACCGAGTGTAATTACTCGCTATCCAAACAACCACTAAACATAATAGTATGATAATAACATTTTAATATCATATGAGTAATACATTTAATATCATCCGGTTTTATATTTTTTTTTCATATCATACAATATTTATCATTTATTTACAAATAATAATATTCGCAGCGGCATGCGCATTATTCACAACAGTACATCAATATAAAAAATATTAACATAATTACGGCGTCATTTATACCTCAGCTCCAATATGGATGTGCTTGCGAATGCAATTAAGCGTCAAAATAGTTCGAATAAATATCCGTCACCAGTACTATATGAACGGAGTCAACCTATTATCACATGAACATCAATATTACACACGGATTTTTCTGTCTGCTATCAAAAGTATGAAAATAGCACTTGCATGTATGTGGTCATCACCTCAAAAGGGACAGCGAAGATGGAAACACAATTTCTTCAATCACGTCATCTCCTCTTTGTTTGCTACTAAGATGAATTATTTTACCTAATTACATACATCATTAACTACATTAGCACGTAATCTTAACATATAAAATTTAGATTATTGCGACATAACAAAGTAGACCTACGGTTTCCTAACTATAGACTTATTAATAAACATACCACATGAAATAACATACCACATGCAATGAACAATTACAGTGCAATTTTTTTCTTAATTACCGTATTAAGATCTTCTCGCATGTCAATACTAATGGACGCAGCTAACATTGGTACAACATCTTCAACCTACTGTTCTAAAAAAAATAGTATAAATGTTGTATCTGTCGTCTGAAATTTTTTCTAACTTCTAAGCACTAACATCGCATAGCTAATGACGACATAAAAGACTAACTAATTACCACCCTGCTTGCACAAAATAATCAATGTATTGCAAAGCTCATACCTTGATCCTCAACTTCGTAGTTCACTTCGCTAGGCAAATCCTAGTCCTGATGCTCTATATGACTCCAAAAAGTTATGAAATACTCCCTCTGTAAAGAAATATAAGAGCGTTTAGATTACTAAAATAGTGATCTAAATGCTCTTATATTTCTTTACGGAGGGAGTAATGCCTAACAAAACAGAGAATACATAGTTCTGAACTAATAAAAAAGAGTAAAAACATCATGCATGCGAATGAAACAAACAAAAATGGATAGATCTTACCTTCATCTATCTTTTCTTCAACTTGAGCATCTTCAAAATCCAACTCTAAATCGCCATAAATCAAGAGTGAAAGTGCCTACTGAGTTTTTCTTTCTCTGTGTTCTTAGAAACTTAGAGAGCAGAGGAGACGAACGAGGCCACAGAGAGTGTTCTTGCGCACGGAGCAGAAGCATAGCATATAAAAGGAGAGGATCTCTGTAGTGTCGGCACAACAGGTTCCCACAGTCTCGGATTCCCGCAGCGAGTGAGTGATTCTCGCAGTGCCGTCGCATCCGCTGAAGCTAAAGCCAGAGTGATTCCCGCAGTCCCATCGCATCCGCTGAGGCAAAATAAGCAAAAGACAGAGTGATTTCCGGGCAGCAGCATATGAATCAGGGCGCGTGAATAAAGGAAATGGCGCGGAATCAGCGCCGTTTGCAACAGCGGATGCTGTCAGGCTTTGGAATCAGAAATCGGCGTCCATATTCCCGCGCGTGGGAATCAGCGCCGTCAGCGTCGCTGTCGTTGTCGCGCGTGGGAATCAGCGCCGTCAGCCTCGCTGTCGCGCGTGCAGCAGGGACGCCACCTGCTGCGGTGGCGGCATGGCCCACCGGCTGGGCCCGCGATCAGCACGGCCTGTCAGCCTAGGAGCAGCAGCCGCAGCGCTGGCCGCCTCGCACGGTGGCGGCAGGGCCCACCTGGCCCGCCCCGTTCCGTCCCGGCACGCGGAACTGTAGGGAATCCGTCCTGCCCCGGTCGCCGCCTGCAGGAGTGGCGGCAGGGCCCGCCGCCTCGCGCCGTGGCGGCAGGTGCCACGTGTCGCCTGCCGCGCCTGCCGCCACGGCCGAGGGGGTCCTTTTTGTCAA
The DNA here is from genome assembly GCA_011799875.1 of Thinopyrum elongatum. Taxonomy (NCBI): domain Eukaryota; kingdom Viridiplantae; phylum Streptophyta; class Magnoliopsida; order Poales; family Poaceae; genus Thinopyrum; species Thinopyrum elongatum. The sequence goes on from CM022298.1 coordinate 95,071,460, forward strand.
ATTCATCTACAGGTGGTCCTTTTTGACAATTCGTTCGCGCAGGTGGTCTTTTTCGACAAAAAATCTGAAGGTTTGGCTCTGAACTTTCTGAGGCATATGCGTAAATGCCCGTACGCACACACAGGATTGATTCATTCATTCACCTGGCGTGGCATCGCTGGCATCCATAAAATTAGCGCTTATCAACCTTGAAACGCACACGAGAGCAGGCTGCCATATTCTGAGCCTGAACGGCCTGAGAAACCTGCAGCGGCCAAAACAGTCAGCTAGCAGCAGAGCAGAGGAGCCATTGCCATGACATGCATACAGTTAGTTCCATCTGGATTTGGCCCATGCTCCCAGCCTGCATGCGTGCGTTACATTCCTCAGCTGCCATTACCATAAGCCTGTGCGGGCGGTGTGCCCACACGTTTTACGTGGTCGAAATCAGCATGCCTCATGGCTCGTGATTCGTGAACGCTTCTGAACTCCCTGTCGATGTTATGGACGCCGCTGCTGCTTAGTTTTTGAGCCTGCACATCACCACATGCACGGCATGTGCATGTGGCCATATGCAGCGAGGATGCTCGTGCGTGAGCACTGGGAGGCCATGCGACACAGAACGTGTTGCTCCTGCTGCGGCTGCATGCGTCGGCACTGATGCGCGCTTAACTTTCTATCCGTGATGAATCCATCAGGTTAGGTGCCGCGTCAAATGGCAAGCAAGTCCAAGCAAGCAACCGTTCGGCTAATTAATCAGGGTTTTCTACACTCCGCTCCACTCGAACGTGTCAAAATTAGAAGAAGAAGCGTTTCAGGATTGGTAGCTGCGGCTGAACCATGATATGGTTTACCTACTCCACACTGTCCCCAAACAGGACCTCTCCTCTCCTTTTGACCTTATCCTTATTACTAGTTTTTTTTTTAATTATTATCAGTGCATTAGTATTATTTTTTGGCAGAAATGAAAGTTTCCTCAAAGAAAAAAAAAGAAACCAGTGACATTTTGATTGGAAAGTCCAATGACAAAAAGAAGGGGATTCTTTAGCGAGAAATGCCCTATGAAACATGGGTCTAGGAGCACCCACGTTGAAAAGATATTTTAAAAATAATAAAATAATGTAACAGACTTTTTTGTAATGAACATGGTATAGTGTTATACTCAGGTGTAAAGTTTTGAGAAGAAATAGCTTCCGTGATCTTCTCTGCAAAAATAAAAATAAAAAATCTAACTACATACTCCCTCTGTACCATATTAACTGTCGCTCAAACGGATGTATCTAGCCGTATTTCGGTGTTAGATACATTTACTTGAGCGACAATTACTATTCAAGGTTTTTCAAATTTGCAATTTTATTTTGTCGCCCAGAAGAACATGGAGGTCATTTCTTCATCAAACTTTATAAGCGAGTAGCTAGAACACTCATGCTCGCCAAAAAAAGTTTCCAAATTGTCTGACTTTTAAATATTCGTAAAAATTTAAATGCTTTAGCGGGTGCGCCTAGAACCATGCCCCAAAAATCTGCGCCCATTTGTTAGATTGTTATTTAGTACGAGTTGGTGAAATGAGGGAATCTATCAAAATAATTCAACGTGCTGTAGACAAATTCCTGGAGGACCTTTCTAGAAATTAGAAGTCCGGCATGGTAAGAAAGAAAAGAATTCTGAAAGTAATGATTTTGAATATATTTTTTTGGTAAAAAAAACCTTTACCCAATTTTGAATTGTCAAAGCAACAGTGTTGCCTTATGCAAGAGTGGAAGCCCCAAAGGGTAAATCAAGGCTCAAAGAGAAAGAAAAAAAAGACAGTAACTCTGTCAAAGCTGTACTGCTGTGCCGTGACTGAACCACCAAATTTTTTATTTTTTTTGCGAACTGACTGAGCCACCATTACCTACTTTACACTATCGCCAAACACGAGTTTGTTCCTTTTTTTTTTGCACGAAGACATGAGCTTTTCGTTCCTTTTGACCTCATTACACTATCTAGAGTATTATTACCTTTTGGCGGAAAGTGTGACTTTTCTCTCTCTCTGCGGTGGAGCGTTCCCTGGCGTACGTTACCAGCAGTACCGTATAGCGTAGGTGCCGCATGATGGGACGATACGTAGGAGGTAGGTGGCGTAGCATAGCACAGCAGGGGCAGAATGTGCGTGCGTGCCTACACGGTGGCGCATGCGCATGTGAGCACGCCTGGCACCATGTTAGCAGCGCCCATGAGGGGCCGAACATGGCATGTAGGAAAGCTATGCCTCCTGCCTCATGCCGCCTAATCATGCCCACCGCCGCGCTGGACCGGCTCACTCACTCCCTCGCTCGCTCGCCCACGTACGGCCCTCTGCCGTCACCCCCCACCCCACCGGCGACGAGCACCACGGCCAAACCCCATCAACGTACGCTCCAGTACGCGCCGCACACGGCACGGCTAGTAGCCTTTGTCCTTGCTTGGCAGCACGAGAACAATTGAAACGAAACGAGATGGACGTGTACACGTCGCCTGCGTCAAGGGCTGATGATCTACATCTACATGCAGCGCCTACGGTCGTTTACGTGGGGTGGTAGCCGGTGACTGTGCGTGGATTAGTTTGGTGGAGACGAGGCCACGTAGACAGTTGATTTCACCCATGCAAGGACAAGAAAACAACAAAACAAATGGGAGCAGAGTACATCCGTCCAGTGATAAAAACCACCGGAATCTTTCTTGCTCGCAAGTTAACTCCGTCCCTCGCTTCGCTTTATATATATCCGGCAGCGGCCGCTCCCTCCCTCCCACTCATCCTCCTCTGCATCTGACTCGCAAAGCCGTCGTCCGTCCAGACGAGAGCGCCAGCCCACGACTAGTGCGCAGCGCGCGCGCAACAACAGAGCCAGCCAGCCACCCCAGCTCGCGCTCTCTTTCCCGGACCACGATGGCGCCCTCCTCCTCGACCTCCACCACGGCTGCGGCGGCGGCGGACGAGCGGGACCGCAAGCGCAAGCGCGGGGTCGGCGGCGAGGCGGGGACGGAGGCCGAGGCGGAGAGGACGCCCAAGTGGAGGACGCGGCGGGAGCACGAGATCTACTCCACCAAGCTGCTCGACGCGCTGCGCCTGGTGCGCGCCGGGGGCGGCGTCGCCCCGTCCCCGTCCCCGGGGCGCCTGGTGCGCGACGCGGCCGACCGCGCGCTCGCCGTCGCCGCCCGCGGCCGCTCCCGCTGGAGCCGCGCCATCCTCGCCTCCCGCCGCGCGCGCCGCGTGCACCGCGTGCGCCTCCACGCCCCGGTCCCAACACCGGCGCCTGCTCTAACACGGCGCGCTTCACCGGGCGCGTCCTCCTCCGGCTCGAGCTCCTCCGCGCCGGCGCTGGCGAGGAAGGCGAAGGCGCTCGGGCGGCTGGTGCCGGGGTGCAGGAAGCTGCCGTTCCCGGCGCTGCTGTCCGAGGCGTCCGACTACATCGCCGCGCTGGAGATGCAGGTGCGCGCCATGGCCGCGCTCGCGCAGGCCCTCTCCGCCGTCTCCCCGCCGCCGTGATCCATCCATCCATCCGTCCGTCCGGCCGCCACAACCCCAACATCCCCCGCGAAGTTCCCCGCCTCAGCGACGCGCGTCGGCGCATGTACATTTTCCTCCCCGTGCCGTGCCGCTCCAGTGTGTGACGACGAATCGATGACACGCCACGCCACGCCGGCGATTGTCAACCCGGCCGGCTGCGTGCATGCTAGGAAGAAGAAGAAACAGTAGCCGTTCATTGTAGATTCTTTGTTAGCGTTTTGGTTTGGGGGGGTGTGTCTGGTAAGCTAAATCCGTAAATGCATGAGATTTTCGGTACCATCTTTTGGGAGTGTTGTGTTCTCATCAGCAAGCACAAAAGATCGCCGTTATTTTTGACAATGTTGGTGTCAGTGCTTTGGTTTGACAAGCAAAGTGCAATGTTAATTTATTTATTTTCGTTTGTCAGAAGGATAAGTGCAATGTTAATCTCTGACAAGTTAGCAAGGTTTCTTTAATCTTTTCCCTTGACCGAATCGAGACGAACGGGATCGAGCTTTGTACGGTGGCCGGCCGCCCGTAACGACGAACGGGCGACGCGATGATAATTCCCCATGTGGGAGGATTAAATAACACGTGACACCTCTGCGCGGCCGGGCCCGGAGGCAGGCACACATGGGGCGGGGCCGAGGCCGCCTGTCAGGTGTCGCGCGTTTTTTTTTTGTTGCCTTTTGTGCAGTAAACTTGCACATTTCGGTAGAAATACAGATGGTTGATGTAGAATACGTTGAGGTATACGGCTGGGCTACGCGACAAGGGCAGCTCGCCTCCGTCCGCCTGCGGGCCCACAACGTGCGTCCGGCGGGCCCGCCCAGGCAGCCGCACATGCGGCGTGGTGGCTTCGCTGTCGCGCGGGCCCGGGTGGGCCACCCGCCAGTGCTATGGCCGGTTGCGCCTCACGTGGCCCGTACGCGTGGTAGGGATGGACGGCCCTGATCCATGTCGCCGTGCGATTGGCGCGCGCATACGACATGGCTGGCCTGGCTTAGCTTCCCGCCGAGAGCGGGCCGCGTGCATGCCATGCGCGACAGGCCGTGTGCGCGCCACAGTGCGGGCGCGTACGTTTGGCATGTTCACCGCGTACTTGCGTGACAAAGAGAGACACACAGATGTAGCTAGCCCATCGCGTGTTTGTCAACTAGTCGTACGTAACGTACGTACCACACATGAATGATGGATGCATGTTTTTTGAACCTACTCGTAGGGATCCGCGCCTAGTGCACGGTTTGTTCAGACAAGGTTACCAGCAGTTTTTACCAGTTACTCTTAGGTTATCTGACAACGCTCCTTGTATTATGTGACGGAGGGAGTAGATCCCCGGAATGAGAAAAAACAAATGTAGTACCGTTAACTTTTACTAGTTTTGGCGTCGGTGTGGTGCAGTACGCGTGAGAGATGATGGATATGTGTCACGACTCTTTCAACACGTACGTACGGTTCATGCAGCTGCCTAGCTCGCTCCCGAGTTATTTTGACGGAGATTCCGGTCTTCGGTCGCCGGAGTGAGCAGTCGTCATGTCCGTATTTCTTGAAGCTCGATCGGCACACGTACGCGCAATTCGAAAGCGTGTGTGACGAACGACAGCGACCAGCAACAACCGTCCAGACCGTTTTTGCTGGCTAGCTATAGTAGCTAGCTTTCCATCTTAATCCTCCTTCCACAATCCACAGTGCCAACATGGCAAAAATAACAGTTCAGGCAAACTACCTATTCATCCTCTCATGCCGAAGCAAATAGTGCAGCTATTATGAACACATGTCATGAGGAGGTACATGACATGTTCGCGGAGCCGCTTGTACATCGTGTTGTATTCTCTTCCCCTCTTAATATATATGCGTGTTCGTGAAAAATATATATGAGAGGAGGTACATGATCCACACGCCGATCATCGCAAGTTACCCTTTCTCACGCCCTTAATGGCATGAGCCGCTCTTGTGGAACCGGTCCACCACACGGCCTTCGATCGTCGAAGAAGAGTTCGTCGAGTGGTGGCACCATGCCATCCTCTTCCAGTGATGAGAAGGGCACCACACCAGTGATCATGTTGGTGGCATGGTGGATCAAAAGCACCATAACACGACCATCTTCGACATTGAGGAGTGAAGCATAGTTGGTCCCTGAACTATTTTAGTGATGTCACGTAGGTGCTTGAAGTGTAACAAGTGTGTCATGCTAGGCAAAACATAGGCCCTCGAATTATTCTAGTGTTGAACTGATCAGGCCTGATTTGGTTGAAGGGGTTATCAGGGATGGGTTGGGACGATACAAAAAAACAAACAATTGTTTGGTTATAAAGCACTTGAATGGTTCCAACCAAAAAACAGTAATATCTTTGAAGATATTGAACCATCCCACCCCAGAAATCGGTCGAACCGCACAGTCCAATCCCTACTTGGCTCCTTACATGATTATTTTATGTCATGATGTCTCTATGTCTTGTGATTATTTTTTGTGCGAACCACATCCAAACCATCTTTATCCCTTCAACAAAACAGGAAATGGGTTCATCCCACTCACCACCAAACACCAAAACTGAACCATCCCATTCATAAAATTTCTGGATGGTCCCAACACACTCATATCTATCCCTTCAACCAAACACACCGTTGAGAACCTGGATGATGATTTTCATTGTTCGGAGACCTACATGACACCCTCTTAAATAGTTCACGGGCCTACAATGCACTTAACTCGACATTGGGAGACCCAGCATTTTTTTTCTTTGAAAAACCCAACATTCTTAATCCAAAGGTCCGAGACGTAAGGTTTCTTCGTTTTCACGAAAAAAGGTTTTTACTCTCAGGCAACATCATCGGTGAAAAGTTTGAACAGCTAGCTAACAAAAGTAACAAGATGGAAGAACGCTCATGTATAGTAGGCTGGCGCCCACTAAGTAGTTCCGCTCACAAAAGGAAACTGTTCTCACCTCCAACATTTCATTCCTCCACGCAAACTGCTCCTGCAAGGGCAGTTGTACATGCATATGCTCCACTCCACATGCTCGGACGCTCCAGTGCGTGATGTAGCCTTGCAAGGTTTCTACTGTCGACGTGCCTGGCCTCAGAGCCTCAAACCATGCAACATCCAACGCAACATGAGTGAAAGATGGCCCATAGACCATACCGCCTTTGCTGCATGCCTCCAAGAAAAATTAGAAATTCGCCCAAGGTGGTACGTACCCCATGCATGTGGAACGCCCACATGCATGGGATCCAGGCCAGGCCAGGGCAGGGCAGGGCATGTCGTGTCGCTCCTCTCTTTCCGTTACCTTCCCTGCCCAGGTCCGTCGGCGTGGCATTGTCTCTTGCCTTTACTTCTTGCCGCTCTTTCTGTCACTGCCGTGTGGGGCCGGGGAGCGTGCCATCGCCTGAGGATGTTCGTTCGTTCCCATGACAAAACAGAAGGCGGAAGAGGACCGGCGGGAAGGAGAGGGAAAGAAAGTCAAGAGGCATGCAGCATGCAGCAGCAGAGCCCACAACGTGCGCCGATAACGACCCCGGGCTAGGGAGGGGCCCGGCTGGAAACGCGCGGTGCTTTGCCGCCGGCCGACGTACGTGGCCTCCCGTCGCACCACCCGAAACACGGACAAACCGGCCGGTGCTCCCTCCCTTCGCTCATGTTTTTTTTTTGATAAAAGAGAGCTCTCTCTTCGATTTCCATTAAAAAAATCATCAAGTCTTACAGCAAAGAAAGAAAAAAAAACGAGGAGGGGGAGCCACAAGCAACACTCTCAGAAAGAACTAAGGCCTGGACTCAAAAGCAAGTCCCAGCACCAGATTCAACAACATAGTTTTGACGACAGAAAAGTATCTAACAGCGGCATACAAACTGCTTATCACACAGAAAATTATTGCTCCCCCCAAGGAGAAACCAGAAGATCAAAGGAGAAGCGGAGAATCAGGATGATCTTGAAGCCTCTTTAAGCATCTGTCGCAGCAGCACGGTCCTGGGAAAGACTTGAAGTTTTGGTCACCCCATGATTCTTCTAGTCTCCAGGCGCCACCCATGTGCTGCTCTAAATACTTCTTCAGCCACTTCACCAACCTGCTTCACTCCTACCTTCATCATCTCACTTCTTGCGGGGTTTTTCTGCAAAATATTCCAATCATGTAAATTTTTAAGCAGTAGATTAACAGGTATACATGGATCATTCACCCTGTTATTATCAAAAACAACACTATTTCTCAATTTCCAGATAGTCCAACATATAGCAGAGATCCCTATCATAACTAAGCCCCTCTCTTCTCTTCCAAAGGTCTTGACCCAGGTTCTCATCACCAGATCGAGATCATCTGGAATATCAGTTAAATTGAAAGCACATTTTAAAATATTCCACAATAACCTAGCTACAGAGCAGGATAGAAAGAGATGGTTTATGCTTTCTTCACGCCCACAAAATGGACATTTCTCATCTCCTTTCCACCCCCTACGTAGCAGATTATCTTTTGTGAGAATGCTGTTTCTAAGAGCCAACCACATAAAGACCTTGACTCTAGGTGGCATTTTGATTTTCCACATATATAGATGTGGATATTTGATTCCATTTTCTATCAGGTGTCTATAGAATGACTTGACAGTATATATTCCTTTTTTAGTCAGAGTCCACTTCACCTTGTCTCTGTCCTCACTCAGGACCGTTGAGCTACATGCTTCTTTTATGTGTTCCCATAATTCTCTGGAATCCCCTGTCAGGGTCCTCCTAAAATGCATGTTATCAATCCCCTCATCAAAGATCTCCTTGACCGTTTTCTTCTTATCAAAACAAATATTATACAGCCTAGGGAAATTTTTACTTAAAGGTGCAGATCCAATCCACTAATCCTCCCAGAATCTGACATTTTCCCCATTCCCCACTATGAATTTACACAGAGAAGTAAAATGATCTCTGTGTTTCAGGAGCTCCCTCCAAAATTGAGAGTCCCCTTGTTTAGCAGAAATATTACCCAGAGTTTTATTCCCCTGGTATTTTTTCATGACAATCTCTTGCCATAGCCCTTCGGTGTTATAGATTTTCCACCACCACTTACAGAGCAAGGCTTTGTTCATGTGGGCCAGGTTTTGGATCCCCAACCCACCCATATCCTTAGGCCTACAAACCTCAGACCATTTAACTAGATGGTATTTTTTCTTTTTATCATCTTCCTGCCATAACAACCTTGCTCTAAAAAAATCCATATGTTTATTCACCCCAACAGGTAACCCATAGAAGGACATCATAAAATAAGGGATGCCTGTCAAAGAAGATTGAATTAAAGTAACCCTTCCAGCACTTGCAAGCAACCTTCCTTGCCAAGTTTCACATTTCTTCTCCATTTTGCTTTCTGGAGGTTTCCAATGTTTATTTCTAATTCTGTTTTTGTCAACTGGCAGTCCTAAATATTTCATGGGTAAAGCACCTACATGACATGTAAAAATCTTTGCATATTCATCCTTTTTATCATTGGCCTCTCCAAATAAAAAAAGCTCACTCTTGTGAAAATTGATTTTTAAACCAGACATTTTCTCAAAGAGGCACAAAATATACTTCAGATTATGAGCACTATCTATGTCATCTTGCAGTAAGAAAATAGTATCATCAGCATACTATAACATGTTAATCCCATCTGGGACATATTAATTTAGTACCGCTTTGATCAGCTCACTTTTCCTAGCATTGTCCAGCATGATAGCCAAGGCATCAGCTGCCAGATCAAAATTAAGGGGTGATAAAGAATCCCCTGTCTCAGCCCTTTATGGGGGGGAAGTATTTTCCCAAGTTTTCATTGACCTTTACACAGACTCCCCCCCCCCTAATGGTTTCCATAACCCAGTCTATCCATTTGTCAGGAAACCCCTTTAATCTGAGCATCTGAAAAAGGAAAGACCATTTTATTTTATGCTTTTTCAAAATCTATTTTTAACAAGAGAGCACTTTGCTTCTTCTTTTTTATATTGTTTAAAGCTTCATGCAAAATCAATACCCCTCCATAATATATCTGCCTTTAATGAAAGCAGTTTGCACAGGAGAAATTACATCAGCTGCCACTAAATTCAATCTGTTCATCAGAACTTTTGTGATGATTTTGAAGCAGACATTAAGCAAGCATATAGGTCTAAATTTTTGTATCTTGTTAGCATCTTTTCCCTTCGGAACCAAAGTAATGATCCCATAGTTTAATCTGCTAATATCAATTTTCCTTTTAGCAAAATCATCTAGCAAAGATTTAAGATCATGTTTCACCAACTCCCAATAATGCTGATAAAATTCAGCTGTAAACCCATCAGGGCCAGGTGATTTATTATGTGCCATTTTAAAGACCACATTTTTAATTTCTTCCAAGGAGAAATCATTAGTCAATATATCCCTGTACTTTTCCTGTATCCTTTTTGGATTATCAATATTAAGAGACACTGAAGAATCATCTGGGTGACCAAATAAATCTTTATAGAAATTTGTAATATATTCTAACAGATTTTTGTCTCCCTCTATCTTCCCCTCATCCTGCTCAAGCCTATTAATTCTATTTCTTCTGAGTCTCCCATTGGCTTTAGCATGAAAAAAATTTGTATTGCTATCCCCCTCCAAAATTTCATCTACCTTAGCTCTCTGTTTCCATTTAGCCTCTTCTTGTTGGAGGAGCCTATCAAGTTGTGCTCTAAGTTCCATTTGCTCTTTCCTGTCAGTAGCAGTAAGACCATTTTTTCACAATGTTTATCAATTATATCCAGTTTCAGCAGAATATCCTTTTTCAACTCTATATAACAAGCATTCATATTCCTATTCCAGCCTTTGAGTTTAGGCCTAAGCAATCTAAATTTACCCAATAATCTATCTATGCTGTCACCAGTGATACTTGGATCATTCCAAACATCATGGATGATTTTATCAATCCCATCCCTCATAAACCAAGCATTTTCAAATCTGAAAATGGGGTTAGTTTTCTGGATGTCACCAGAGTCCAGAAATAATGGAGTGTGATTAGATTTCTCTCTAGTTAGTGCTGTAATCTGAGTCAATGGATATACCTCTTCCCACTCAGTGTTACATAAAACTCTATCTAACTTCTCAAAGGTGGGGGTATGTAAATTATTTCCCCATGTGAATTGTCTCCCATTCATTTCAAGCTCCCTCACTCCAGCCTGTTCCAGAATGGCATTAAACAAAAAACTCCAGTGTCCAGGGGAGCCTGGCTTGTTTTTTTCACTGGCTTTTTCTAATAATATTGAAATCACCCCCCAATCAAAATAGGATTAACAATTTTTTGAAAGATTCTGGATAGCTCAGCCAGGAATTTAGCTTTTCTCTTTGGTTGAGCATCTCCATAAACCACCACCAGGTCCCAAATAAACTTTGTTTTTAGATCCTGGACAGTCATTTTAATGTGATAATCCCCTTCATCCTGAGAAATTATATCTAGAGTAGTGTAATTAACCCCTAATAGGAGTCCACCAGATTTCCCCCTAGCTGGAGTGAAATGCCAGTGGAAGTCTCTACCAGCACAAATTTGTTGTAGGTCATTTCTAGAGAATTGTTGTCTCATGGTCTCCTGTAAACCCAGAAAATCCACTTTCATATCCATAACCATTTCTCTAAGGAACCTTTTCTTAATGTCTCCCCCAAAACCTCTCATATTCCAGAAAATACCTCTCATCTTTTTTTCTTCTTTTTCTTAACAGAAGATTCTAAAACTTTCACAGCAGAAGCAGTTTTAACCCCAGACCCTCTGGTGTTTCTACTTCTTTTTCTTTCTTTTTTTGATGAGAAAAGCCCTCTCACTATTTCCCAATTATCCTCTTCCTCTTTATCTTCATCATTTTCCCCCTGGTCTAATAAATCTTCCAAGGTATGTTCCCCAGTATCAATAATCTCATTTTCCTCAGGCATAGATATTTGTTTCTGATTCTTATTATAATCAGATAACCATAAATCAATTCTAGCCTGTTCCACATTTTTTATCAATTCTAAATTGTACTTAATCATCTCAGGATTATTCCCTAAGTTGACCCCTACTCCCTCAGCAATTTTTTGAAGAGAACTGTCAGATTTAGAAAAAAACCCAGTAGAAGGTAGCTCACCATAATTGTCTTTCTTAGCTGCTCTCTCCTTGGCCAGCTCTGTGATATTGCAATCCTCCTTCCCTCTTAATCTAGCACATCTTCTCAATTCTTCTTCATCTTTGGGGTCGATTTCCCCCTTTCCAGCTTTCTTCACTTTAGTCCCAAAAGAATCTGTCTCCTGACTAGCAGTGTAATCAACTGGCTCTACATATCCCAGCCCAATAGCTTGTTCAATTAATTCTTGCTCTGTCATCTCTTCTCCTCCCTCCTGTTTGTCTTCAATCACCATATCATCATCAATAGCTTCCTCTTCTTCTCCCACATCAGTAGTTTTTTCCCCAGACTGGGACCCCCTCATTTCATCATTCACCTTCAAGTTAATCTGCAGTAATTCATGTTGTCTCCTGACCTCTTTTTCAAGAGTTTTCCTTATGATTTCCATTTCCTCCAATCTCACACACCCCCAGGTAATGTCTCAATGTATCAGGCACTCCCCACATTTTGATCCAGACAGAGTGAAGCTTTCCCTTAGCTTTGTCATATGGACTCCAAAAATCTACCTCAACCATGGCTCCTGTCCCAAGCAGAGTGAACTTTCCAAAGTTTTTTAGCTCCACCAATTTGGCCTTGTTGGGGAATCTCATCAGAAAAGTCTTAGGACTCTGAAATTTGGCTCTCCAAGTCCACCCCCACTCAAACATTTTTGCAAACCCATATGCAACTGTGGTTTCATTCAGTTGTCCAGATTGTACTATAACCAGAGCCATAGGATTTGTATGCTCAGCAGCAACAATGTTGTTAGATCGAGGATGTCGCCTAGAGGGGGGGGGGGGTTGAATAGGCGCTTTAAAATAATTACGGTTTAGGCTTGAACAAATGTGGAATAAACCTAGCGGTTAATTTGTCAAACACAAAACCTACAACAACTAGGCTCACCTATGTGCACCAACAACTTATGCTAAGCAAGATAAACAACTAAGTGATAGCAAGATATATGACAAGAAATAATATGGCTATCACAAAGTAAAGTGCATAAGTAAAGGGCTCGGGTAAGAGATAACCGAGGCACGCGGAGACGACGATGTATCCCGAAGTTCACACCCTTGCGGATGCTAATCTCCGTTTGGAGCGGTGTGGAGGCACAATGCTCCCCAAGAAGCCACTAGGGCCACCGTAATCTCCTCACGCCCTCGCACAATGCAAGATGCCGTGATTCCACTAAGGGACCCTTGAGGGCGATCACCGAACCCGCACAAATGGCAACCCTTGGGGGCGGTCACCGAACCCGTACACTTTGGCAACCCTTGGGGGCGGTCACCGAAACCCGTCAAATTGCTCGGGGCGGTCTCCACAGCCTAATTGAAGACCCCGACGCTTGCCCGGAGCTTTACACCACAATGATTAAGCTCCAAACAACACCAACCGTCTAGGGCACCAAGGCACCCAAGATGAACAAGCTCAAGGGTACCAAGCACCCAAGAGTAATAAGCTTCTCAACTTGTAACTTCCACGTATCACCGTGGAGAACTCAAACCTATGCACCAAATGCAATGGCAAGGGCACACGGAGTGCCCAGGTCCTTCTCTCTCAAATCCCACCAAAGCAACTAATGCTCGGGAGGAAAATGAGATGAAGAACGAAGAAGAGAACACGAAGAACTCCAAGATCTAGATCCAAAGGGTTCCCCTCACCTAGAGGAGAAAGTGATTGGTGGAAACGTAGATCTAGATCTCCTCTCTCTTTTCCCCAAAAAACTAGCAAGAATCCATGGAGGGATTGGGAGATAGCAAGGTCGAAGAGGGTCAACAATGGGGGAAGAACACAAGCTTAAAGGATTAGGTTCATTGGGGAAGAAGACCCCCTTTTATAGGTGGGAAAAAATCCAACCGTTATGCTCACAGCCCGCAGAGAGCGGTACTACTGCTCATGGGAGCGGTACTACCGCTAGGGCGGTGGAAGCCCTTTGAAAAACAACAGCGAGGAGGCAAAAGGCTGGTAGAACCGCCGGAGCGGTACTACCGCTCGTCCTCACGGTACTACCGCTAGGGGTATCGGTACTACCGCTAAGGGTAGCGGTACTACTGCTTGCGAGCGGTACTAAAAAAATACATCCGTGCCTACCACCGCTGGACTTAAGACGAGTTTCTGGTCCGGAGCGGAAGTAGCCACGGAAGTAGCCGTGGTAGTACCGCTCCCAAGAGCGGTAGTAAAAAATTACATCCCCTCCAAGCGGTAGTACCGCTCCCATGAGCGGTAGTACCGCTGCAGCCTTTTTAAGGACACCAAAACTGACACAATTTCTGCAAACAGACTCCGAATTCAACGAAACCAAGTTTGTTGGAAAGCTAGCGACAAGGGCTAACACAATAAGAAGGAAAATAGAAAAGGCCCATAAGAAAATGGTGAGAACCCTTCCTCGAATAGGACCGGTAAAACTCCAACACCGAAAACGCAATAGAAGAAGCATGTGAACTCCGTTCTCGATGAACTCGAGCTTGCCGTCAAGATGACCATAAGCTCTAAGACTCACAAAGAGAACCAAACAAGAACCAAGAAAGATGATGTAAGGATGCAATGGTTTGAGCTCTCTACGAACGATACGATCAAGCTACTCATCGAGAGCCCCCCTTGATAGTACGGCAATCGATCCTATAACCCGGTCTCCCAACTACCACCATGAGACCGGTAAAATAGAAAACCTATCAAGGGCAAACCTTTGCCTTGCACATAGTCCACTTGAACTAGAGGATGACGATCTTGTCCTCCTCAAGATGGACCATCTATCTTGATTGCGTTGGCTCGATGAAGACTAGTTGATTGCTCCCCCATACTTCACTATGGCTGAGCCACTCTTCGGCACATCTTCACAAGTCCATTGACACCACAATGGACGGCAAGCTTCAAGGATGATCTCTTCGTGATGCTCCACTTGAACTTGCACACCGCAATCTTGATGGCGATCACCACTTGATGTCATCCTCCATGGGTTGTATGAGATCTTTCTCTTGATGCAAACCCATGGACACGTACCTAACCCCACATAGAACTCTCACATAGACCATGGGTTAGTACACAAAGCGTAATGGACAATGCTTACCATACCATGGGATCACTTGATCCCTCTCGGTACATCTTCTACGCTTTGTGAGTTGATCAACTTGGTTCACTCTTGACTTAGACTTGATCAACCTTGAATCTTTCCAACTCTCTTTATTTGGATGATGTCTTGAATGTAAACATGAATGATCACACAATCTTCTTCTTCAATACATGCTAGCAATCTCAACACTCACATGACCAATCTTTGGATAATTCCTTAATAGCACCTTGGTCAACTCGTAAACTCCTTGAAACCAACACATGGACTTCAAGAAAATCCTATGGAAAAATCCTTCAAATATAACTCAATGCAACCATTAGTCCATAGAGAATGTCATCAATTACCAAAACCACACATGGGGGCACCGCATGTCCTTTCAAATGTCTTTTGTGTTTTGCACCAGTAAACATCCCAAACCTCTAGCCCCATATCCCACATACTTAGCAACTGGCTTGGTTTGCTTCAGCACTGTGCACTCATCAGTATTGTGTGATGGTCTCTGACACACCACACAAAACACCTTGTTTTTGCAGTCACTCTTAAGATGTCCCTATTCTTTGCACTTGACACAAAACAATTCCTTGTTGTTTCCTATCTCTTTCTTTTTAGCTGCCTCCTTAACCCCCTCATCTTTTGATCCCCCCTGTGTCTGTAAAGTCTCCTGTTTTGGTATGTTGGAGAGCAGATATTGATACTGTTGGGCCATTTGTTCCTGTGGTATGAAGCCAAACTGCCCAAGCCCCATCCCAACTGGCACCATCTGAGGAAAATTAGTGTTGCTCATCATAGGAAACCCACCTGTCATCTGCACGTGCCCTCCTTGCATCCCCATCTGTTGGATGTTAGGGGTGGCAACAACAAAACCATTGCCCGGGCCAATCTCTCCATTCCCAGTCTGAGATCTTTCTTGCTGACCCCCCAATCTGCCTGTGTTGAATCTTCCTGGCTTGCCATCCATATCTCTACCATTCCCCATCGAAGTTCCTTCCCCACCAGAGCCACTACTGTTAGTCCCAGATCCCCCTCTGTAGTTTCCATCCCTGTTTCTCCAATCAAAGCTGTCCTGATCTCTCACATCTTCCCTTCGCTCATGTAGCACGAGAGTGCAAGTCTTCGTGGTTAAGGTTACATAAGCTCGAGCCCCAGGAGAATCTGGACATGTATATAGGACCGCATCTTGGTTACTTTTTTCCTATATCATTTTTTCCTTTTTTAAAGGGTGTGGCTAGGTCTCAGTCGACTGAGATTTAACCAAGTCTAAGTCAAGTGATATAACATGCTAGAGAGAAAAAGAAAAACTAAAAAGAAAGTTTTGCACGGATCTCAATGTAAGATCTCATGGATATAGAATCGACTGAGACTTAACGAAGTCTCAGTCGACTGAGACTTAGCAAGATTGTTTTTTAAAACATAGGGGTTTCCCCCACCCTAACTTTATAGTAAGCCTTCCGCAATTTTTTTGCAATTTTGCTAAGTCTCAGTCGACTAAGACTTCGTTATGTCTCAGTCGATACTATCTTCTTTTGATTTTGCATGAAGATTCGTGCAAAAATTTGTTTTTAGTTTTTCTTTTTTTCTTCTTACATGCTAGTATATCACTTGACTGAGACTTGGTCAAGTCTCAGTCGACTGAGACCTAGACACACCCATTTTTTTTAATATTAGGCCAAAGCAGAAAACCAAAACATCATACAGTTCACAACTCTCGACGGCAACCAGAAGTAGCTGCACCAGCTTATTTTTCCTAATTCAGGAAACTCACTCTCATATTTACTACGCGTACATATATGTGCGAGAGCGACGTGACAGCGTTGCACGGAGACTTGGACAAGCGTGGTAATACGAGTTATCGTGCCGTACCAGTTTGCTACTGTATATGGTACTGACGGGGCTACGGCTGATGTATGCTGCCGGGAAGCGACACCAGTCGATCGGTTGTGGTTGGAGTACCAGTACGTGTACTGCGGCCCAAATTATGATGCTGTTTATTACGTACTCAAGGTCCCGGACGCGAAATCATCATATTTTGCTTTGTCGTGGAGCTTGAAAAACACTGCATGGACCAGAGACTCGTGTTCCACAGTTTGCGAACTCGAGGCCGTACATGCATGGGGAGCGAGTGTGACACTTGATCATGGGGCGATGATCACGACCCTAATCATGATGTTTTCGTGCGGCTAACTCTAAAAATTTACATTACGTGAACACAAGTGTTACATATATACAGCCCCAGTGATCAGCGGTGCAGAGCCGCAGCAGGGCTTCGGTTGTCGGTTCTTCCCCGACGTGGTCGACAGGTCTCTTCTACGTCTCGCCGTGCCGTCGCCGAGTCGGAGCTGCCCTGGATGCTAGGTGGTGACGATGACAAGTGGCTGGTGGTCTTCGAGGAGGTGTTGGTTGGCGCCAACTCCGCCCATTTCTTCTGTCTTTTGGTGGTCTTCTCAGTCGCAGTTGTCTAGGCGTCTGCGCCGGCGGTTGACTGTTTGGCATGAGCCGGCATGGGTTTCGGCGTTTCTGGCGAAGATGGTTTCGTTGGCGGAAGTCGATGGTGAAGTCAGAGTCGCTGACTCGTGGAGGAATGATGACGATGGCGCTTGGTGACGAACTTGACTCTGTGATTCGTCTCTTCAACGTTTGTGTTTCTCCGTGTGGGTGGCTAGGTCGGCCGATTTTGCCCTATGTGGGTTGTTTTAACGGTTTTATCCCAGTTTTTCATCAATTAACCGGGCAACCACCTTCTCTTTTAGTGAAATCGAGATACTTAGGGGCCAAGTTAGAAAAAGAAACTTACTGAATAATTGAGAAGATAAGCTCTGATATAAGTCTGGTGGTAAAACTAGCTATGTAGAAGAAACTTACAGAGTAATTGATGCGCCACCGTAGTAAGGGCTCGATAGTCATATATGACGACCACAGTGATCAACTTACAGAAGAAATCAGACTAACTAGCTATGCATTTTCAAAAGCTTTAAAGTTTGAGGGTGGCTAGGTCTCAGTCTGTGACTTGACCAAATCTAAGTCAAGTGATATAGTACGTAAGAAGAAAAAAGAAAAATTGAAAAGAATTTTTTGCATGAATCTTCATGCAAAATCAAAGGAAGATACTATCGACTGAAACATAACGAAGTCTAAGTCGACTGAGACTTAGCAAAACTGTTTTTTCTCTCATCAAGTTTGGATTGCTTACCATGAGTTCCTTGTGGTAGCTTTATGGTTGACTTAACACATGCTGGTATGTGAAGTACTAGAAACAATTAGGGCCTCCGGTGTCTCTTTGTTGTTGTTGAGAATTGGCGCATTTTACCCCGGCACACCATCACCCGTTGCCGGCTCGCTCCGCATCACACGCACACCGGACGATTCATTATAGATCGGCCGGTGAAACGCGATCGTACTCTTCTTATCTTAGTACTAAATAAATGTTTGTTTTGCTCCATACGGCCGATGGGTGCGGCCGATCGAGAAGCGACACGCACGTACCGGCCAAGTTGTAGCAGCAGCAGCAGTACATGACTCTGATTGTGTTAGCGTTGAGGACCGGCCTAGCCAAGCTACGGCTCGTGTTTTCATCTTTCATGCATGTGCCCGGGTTCATCGCGATCGCAATAATCTCCATGGAGGCGTACGTACGTACGTGATCGTATCTAGACAAATTTAAGACAAGAATTTTGGGATGAAGGGATTACATTCGTATCTAGACAAATTTAAGACAAGAATTTTGGGACGGAGGGAGTACGTGGGAACGCTGATCAGGATCAATAATCACGATGTTCTTGCGCGACTACGGTGCACGCATCTTTTTTTCTTTAACACCAGTATAGACGCAAACGCTCATACATATGCGCATACACTCACCCATATGAACGTACACACGCACACCCTACCCCTATGAGCACCTCCGAGAGACTGAGCCGGCATGTCATCTTGAAATTTACGAAGTCACCGTAGGCGCCTCGTCGTCGACGGAAACGTCTCCTCCCACTGAAAGCGTATCGCCGGAAATCCTGAAATAAATTCAGGAATAATGCGAGCATCAGGACTTAAACCCTGGTAGGCCGAGGATACCACTGTCCCTCTAACCATCCAATCATAGATTGGTTCGCTGCACGCACCTTTCTTGCATGTCACATCGCCGGATTGCGTGGACAGACGCCCGACCGACGCAGGCGCTCGCGGAGCGCGCGGTCCTGATCATGCCAGACGAAGAGCAGCATTCCAAAACCAAAAGGGGTCTTTTCTGCGCATTTATTGTGCGAGAAGCAGCTTTTTTTTTTCTTTCTGCAGGTCACCGCCAATTTTCACCGGCCTTCTTGCATAGCCATTGCACTTGCACAGTTGCACCGCTCTTTTCATCTGCACTGGGAGAAACAACCTGCTCTATCCACACTCCATGTAATTCGCAGCATGCAGGTCACCGACAGTTATCACCAGCCTTCTTGCATAGCCATTGCAGTTGCACCGCCCTCTTCATCTACACCGGGAGAAAGAACATGTTCTATCTGCACTCCATGTATTTCGCAGCATTCAGGTCACCGGCAATTTCACCAGCCTTCTTGCATAGCCATTGCACTTGCACCGTCCTCTTCACCTGCACTGGGAGAAACAACATGTTCTATCCGCACTCCATGTATTTCACAACATGCAGGTCATCAACAATTTTCACCAGCCTTCTTGCATTGCAATTGCACCAGCACCGCCCTCTTCATCTGCATCAGGAGAAAGAACCTGTTCTATTCGCACTCCATGTATTTCGCAGCACACATGTCACCGGCAATTTTCACCAGCCTTCTTGCATTGCAATTGCACCAGCACCGCTCTCTTCATCTGCACTAGGAGAAAGAACATGTTCTATCCGCACTCCATGTATTTCGCAGCATGCAGGTCACCAGCAATTTTCACCAGCCTTCTTGCATTGCAATTACACCAGCACCGCCCTCTTCATCTGCACGGGAGAAACAACTTGTTCTATCCGCACTTCATGTATTTTGCAGCATGCAGGTCACCAGCAATTTTCACCAGCCGTACCCATAAGCCGTACGGAGCAAAACAAAACGTTAGTACTAATAGCATCTCCAGCCGTGCCCCCAACATGCCCTCCCAAGGCCCTTTTTCGTCGCCGGCGCAGAAAATTTGGCCCAGTCGCGCCCCCAGAAGCCCAATTTTTGCCTGTTAGGGCCGATTTTGGCGCCGGCGGATCCAGGCCGAACCCGGCGCGCTGGGGGGCGCCAGGGGAAACGTTTTTGGCGTGAAAAGGAGTGGGTCCGCCGAGTCAGCGACTCGCCGCCTTCGTCGTCCTCATCGCCTCGATTCCTGCGGGAATCAATGCCAAGGCTGCCGCGCCGGTCAGCCTTCCATTGATGCCTCACGGGCGGCGCAGTGACAGCGCGACGATGCGCGTCCCGCCCGCTCCCACCACGCGGCACACGACGGCAGCTCTCCCACCGCCCATCCGCAGCTATAAAAGCCGTCCTCCCTCGCCGGTGAACGCATGCACAAGCTCTCGCCACCGACGCCCTTCTCTCTACCTCTCGCCGCCGACGCCTCTCTCTCCCACTCCCCCCCCCCCCCCCCCCCCCCCCCGCCGACGGCAATGGCCGAGCGCTTCCCAGGCGACGGCGCGGCAGCGAACGGCTTCGGCCGCCGCCATCTGCACGAGGATGAGGCACGCCTCCTCTACGAGGCCGACTACCCGGCGCCCCCGGACATGTGGGTGCCGGGCACCTGGAGGCTCAGCGCCGGCGGCGTCCCGGTGCCGCTCGCGCACACCGGAGCGGCCCGGCGCGTCGAAATCGTGCGCATCCGGTCTTTGCTGCCGGAGCCGCAGCGGAACCAGCCGAGGTACGCCCCCGACAGCAACGCGCTGTGGATGGCATACTTCGAGCGGCACCACGAGGAGCAGATCGCCGCCACCAACGGCATCGAGCCTCGCGGCCACCTCAACTCCGAGGGGCGGCGCCTATGGTGGGGCGTCCCAGGCCGCACCCTCGAGGCCGTTCTCGAGTACATCGAGGCCAGCAACACGCCGCGCCTGGAGTACCCGGCGCCCCCCTCCTTCTCTCGCCACTGCGGCAGCTCCTGGACGCCGCGGCGAATGGAGACGGCGACATCGTCGTCGTCGGGCTCTGGCTCTCTGTCCTCCGGCTCGCCGGCGCTTCGCCCCGTCAAGCCGGAGCCGCAGGAGACGCCATTTGGGCGCCGCACCCGCGGCGGAGTGTAACATCCCCAGCCTCACACCACAATAATCTCTCCTTAACAGTGTCCATGTCATCATGATCATCATGCCAAAATGCCACTTGTCCAAAATCTGCTTCAAATTCAAATTCAAATTGCATGTCAAATATTCGTTTCTAATGTCATGCAAATAAAATAGTCCATCCTATAGTAAATAATCCCTAGATATTTGTCATGTTGAAACCAACATTTTTAGAGATACCAAATTGCCCCTGGAAATTCATAACATCACCATTTTAGCATTTTTAAATGTTATCCTATTTAAGAAAAATCCAAATGAGTTCCAAAATCTCCCAAACTTTTTGTGGCAAAGCACAATATTCCACAGTATTTATTTTGGCCAGGCACACATTTTTGCTAAGTCATTTGATGGCTGAAATTAATTGCAAAAGCTTATGTGAAAATGAAAACAGAGGAAAAGGGGAAAAGAAGAGAAAGGCTCTGGCACTGGGCTTCTAAGTCCACAGTGCCCCGCGGCCCAATCCACCAGGCCATTATCTCCCTCCTCGCGTGCGTGTCGCCATGGCCGCGTATGGATGGAGCTCCATCGCGCGATGGTCGACACCAGGGCGTCCCGGCCGTCGCTGAGGCCTACTAGAGAGCCCCCTTGCCCCCTGCCGAACCCTAGCGCCCTCACTCCTTCCTCCCCACGCCATTCCTCTCGATCCAGATCACAGCCGCTGCCGTCGCCATGATCTTCCTCGTCGCCGCGGCCATCGCCATCCCCAGAGGTTGAGCTTGCGCCAGGATATCTGTCTGCTTCCCCTGCTCCAACCACACGCAGCAGATCGTGACGGGAAGCTCCAGCGCCACCGGATCGAACCGATCCTCTTCTCTGCAACCGCCGGCGTTCATCGCCAAATCCGCCTCGCCCCTACGCTCCGGACCCTCAACGAGCCTGTCGTCCGCTCCTAGGTGAGCGTCCGTGTTATCCCCTCCGTTTGCGACGTCGATTTCGACCTCTAGCCTCTGTCACCGCCGTTGCCGATCCCACCTCCGCTCGGGCTCGTCGCCGATGAGGTCCCAGTGACCTTTTGGTCACTGGCGTACGTCCACTGGCCTCCCGCACGCCCGTAGCTCCCTGCTCGCTCGCCAGCTCGCTTGATCTCGAGCTCCTGCGCCGTAGCTGCACCTTACCGAGCTCGGGCCGCCGTCGTCCGTCGCCCGTCACTGCTCCGGCCTCCCCCAGCTCCCGCTGATGGCACAGCTCGACGCAGCCCGCCGTGCTCGTCCTATTGGTACTTGCGGGCGTCCTTTTGGTCGACCGTACGCCGATCTCGTCGCGTCGCCACCGTTCGGGTGGTCGCCGGAGGCCACCGCCGGCGCGCGCGTACGTTCAAACCCGGCGATGGGTCACTGACATGTGGCCCCGATGTCATTAGACACTGATTAGGCCCCCTAATTAACTCCCTCAGTGGATGACAGCCGGGCCCCACGCGGCTTAAATTAACCTTAATAAAAACTGTTAGATATTTGATTAAACTGACATGTGGGCCCGTGTGCACTATTCACCCGCTGACTAGTCAACCGTTGACTGCTGACTCAACAGTCAATGGGTCCCAATGTCAGTCTCTGGTACACTGCTGGGTGCACTGGACCGGGTGCACCTGGCCTTTTCCCATTAATTTCCGAATTTAGTTTAATTCCAGAAAATCCAGAAATTCAGTGAAACTTTGAAAAATCGTAGAAAATAATCCGTAGCTCGGATCGAAAAACTTTGAACATGAAAGTTGATCAGAACGACGAGACAAAGCTGACCGTGCCGTCTGTTTCCTTGTCGGGATCCTCTACGGAGGTGAACCCGCAATTTCTAGCCTGTTTCCGGTAGATGACTAGTGCATAACCACCGGTTAATAAACCCAACTTAAACCCTAAAATAACTAATATGACTTAGACATGCTTTTAGGTAACCCTGCACTGCATCTGTTACGCCTCCGACTCAATCGTGCACTAATTATACACGCAAACATGCACGATCAAGCACAGGGACTCACGGGAAGATATCACAACACAACTCTAACACAAATAAACGGAGATCCACAATATTACAGACCAGGGATCACGAGGATCCGAATACATAAATCAGTCATACAAATATTATATGAGTACAGACATAGTTAGACAAGTTCTGCCTTAAGAAGGCTAGCACAAACAACGACTCTAGATCGAAAGGCGTAGGCCTCCTGCCTGGGAGCCTCCGATCCTACTCCTGGTCGGCTGGCTCGATCCAGTAGTACGTGCCCTCTGGACCCTCCTGGTAGTAAGCTCCTGAGGTGGCATCTGGCTCCGGAGCTCCATCGTCTGGTGTATAATCAGGTAGGAGAATATGGGGAAAAGAGAAAGCAAAGCAACCATGAGTATTCATCCAAAGTACTCAACAAGCAAGGATCTACACTACATATGCAACATTATCAAAGAAGACAGGCTGTATATGTGGACTAGGCTGCAGAAATGCCAGAATAGAGAGAAGGCCTAGTCCTATCGAAGACTAGCATCTTCAAGCATCTTCACGAAAACCACCATCTTGCAGCAATAGAAGAGAGTAGAATAGCATTTTATTAAGCAAACATGTTGAAGCAAAGCCTAGAGATCCTTCCTCGACTCCCAGCGAGAAAGCGATCCCGAAGCTTCAATTAAGTATCAAGTATCCAGTTCAAGTAGTAGATCGGGATATACAAACTGAGCGTCCTTTACCGTAGGACCGGCTATCGATAGATCATTCATCCCTGCAGGGGTGCACTACTGTTACCCAACACGCTCGATCAACTCTGGTCGGACACACTTGCTGGGTAATGCCCGACCTCGGAAGATCAACACGAAGCAGCGCCCTACCTAGGCTCAGCAGAGAGGTCAGCACGCTGGACTAACCTATGCACCCAGAGGTCTTGGGCCATCGCCCTGGGCACCCTGCGCGTTGCGAGACTGGCCGGGGTGCAGGCGCGACACTGAACTCATCAGTGAAGTATCCAGCCCAATCCCGACAATCAGCCCGCACGGTGAACCGTGACATCTGAAGAGCTTTCGGGAGAAACGTACGACGTAGAGGGCCCGTATGATGATTTGGCACTGTTAAACTTGCTGACATGTCATTATCAAAAGGTGATCACTGTGGCTAATGACATGGGGTGTTACAATTCTCGTCATCTATCAAGAATTCTCGTCCCGAGAATTAAGAGAAAGACTGAAAGAAAGAGGGGTATTCTTCGCGAAGATGATCCTCGCGTTCCCAAGTGGTTTCATCTTCAGAATGATTCGACCACTGAACTTTGAGGAATTTGATTGACTTTTGACGAGTCCAGCGTTCAGCTTGATCAAGAATATGGATGGGATATTCTGGATAAGACAGATCTTCCCGCAATTCAAGCATTTCATGATCCACAACTCGAATAGGATCCTTGAAGCAACGACGGAGTTGGGACACATGAAAGACATCATGCACTTGAGAAAGATTTGGCGGCAATTGCAATTGATATGCCACTTCTCCTCGACGGGCAAGAATACAGAACGGGCCAATGTAGCGAGGAGCTAACTTGCCTTTGATTCCGAACCGATGAGTGCCTTTCAACGGAGTGACGCGGAGGTAAGCTTGCTCGTCAGGTTGATAGACCATTTCCTGGTGCTTTCGGTCATAGTTGCTCTTCTGACGAGACTGAGCAGTTTTCAGATGTTCATGGACAATGCGGACTTGTTCTTCAGCTTGTTGGATAATGTCTGGTCCGACGAGTGAGCGTTCCCCAGTTTCTGACCAATTTAGAGGGGTTCGACACTTACGTCCGTAAAGAACTTCAAACGGTTCCATCTTCAAACTAGCTTGATAGCTATTGTTGTAAGAGAATTCAGCATACGGGAGAGATTCCTCCCATTTCTTACCGAAGGAGATGACACAAGCTCGGAGCATATCTTCGAGCACTTGATTAACTCGTTCGACTTGACCCTGTGACTGAGGGTGAAAAGCGGTGCTAAAAGACAGATGAGTTCCCATAGCTTCTTGGAAACTATTCCAGAATCTGGAGGTGAAGAGGCTGCCACGATTCGAACTGTTCTCCAACGGAACACCGTGGAGTGACACAATTCGGGAAACATACAAGTCTGCTAACTGACTAGCAGTGATTGTCTCCTTAACTGGCAGAAAGTGAGCAACCTTTGAGAATTGGTCAATGACAACAAAAATAGCATCATGACCCTTCTGAGATATGGGAAAACCAGTAATGAAATCCATTTGGACCTTGTCCCATTTCCATTCAGGAATATCAAGTGGTTGCAGAGTTCCAGCAGGCCTTTGATGTTCTGCTTTAATACGGCGGCAAACGTCACACTCAGAAACATAACGAGCAATGTCTCGCTTCATATTAGGCCACCAGTATCTCTGACAAATGTCACGGTACATCTTGGTGCTACCAGGATGAATTGACAGAGGAGTGTCATGAGCTTCTTTCATAACGTGTTCCCTCTCATCCTTGAACTTGGGTACGAAGAGACGGTGTTGGAAAAATAGGATCCCATCCTTATCAAGATGGAATTCCGATGGCTTTCCTTTCTTGAGGTACCGCTTAATCCTTTCAACTTCAGAGTAATACTTTTGTATAATCTTAATGCTATGCTCTAAATCTGGTTCGATAACCAGGGTATTGAGATAACCCTGTGGAACAATATGGAGTTTCAACTTGCGAAGCTCTTCATAAAGCATAGGTTGTGCTTCCTGAACCATAAGATTGTTGCAATAAGCCTTGCGACTCAAAGCATCGACCATTACATTAGCCTTCCCAGGGGTATATGAGATATTCATATCATAATCGGCAATTGTTTCGAGCCATCTTTGTTGACGAAGGTTCAGATCTGGTTGAGTATATAAATATTTCAAACTTTGATGATCCGTGTATACCTCGCAACGATTACCGAGAAGGTAATGTCGCCATAGCTTCAGGGCATAAATAACCGCAGAAAGTTCAAGATCATGCACGGGATAATTTTCTTCATGAGGACGCAATTGTCGAGAGGCATAAGCAATGACTTTACGCTCTTGCATTAGGACACAGCCTAATCCTTGACGAGATGCATCACAGTATATCATGAAATCCTTTTGGGAATCCGGGGGTGCTAGCACTGGGGCAGATGTTAACTTATCTTTTAGTGTCTGAAAGCTTTCTTGACATTTTTCTGTCCACTCAAATTTAACACCTTTGTGAAGCAGATTTGTCAATGGTTTTGCAATCTTGGAAAAGTTCTCAACAAATCGACGGCAATAACTAGCAGGTCTGAGAAAACTTCTGACTTGCTTGACATTCTTCGGGGGAGTCCAGTCAAGAATAGCCTGAACTCGTTCCGGGTTAACATCAATTCCATCCTTGGAAATCACATGACCAAGATAGGTCACTTCAGATAACCAGAATTCTCATTTGGAGTACTTGGCATATAACTTGTGTTCTCGAAGCCTCTCCAGAACAAGGCGAAGATGTTCGGCATGTTCTTCTTCATTCTTGGAATATATAAGGATATCATCCAAATAAACCACGACGAATTTGTCGAGGTAATCCATGAAGATATAGTTCATCAACCGGGAGAAGGTTGCTGGAGCATTTGTTAAACCAAATGACATGACAGTGTACTCATAAGAGCCATATCGAGTAACAAAGGCAGTCTTCAGAATATCCACTTCACGAACACGGATCTGATGATAACCCAACCTCAAGTCGAGTTTCGAGAAGACAGAGGATCCAGCAAGCTGATCATAAAGATCATTGATCCGGGGAAGCGGATACTTATTCTGAATGATTGCCTGGTTGATAGGACGGTAATCTTGAACCAACCTATTCGTACCATCTTTCTTCTTGACAAAGAGAGACGGTGCTCCCCAGGCAGAGGAACTAGGACGGATGAAGCCCATCTTAAGTGATTTGTCGATTTCTTCCTTAAGCTCGAGAAGGTGGTGTGGAGGCATCTTATAAGGACGCTTCGCAATAGGGACAGTGCCAGGCTTCAAGTCAATGACAAACTCGACAGCTCTAGCCGGGGGTATTCCTGGAAGTTCTTCTGGAAAAACGTCCGGAAAATCTCGAACGACAGGAACGTTCTCGATCCCTTCGAGAGGTGAGGCGTTTAAAGCATTCAGAACATATATCTGAGCTTCAGCGTCCCAAGTAATTCGGGCGGTGTAATTCACTATCTCATCGGAGGGGTGAAGAAGTTGGACGACTTTAGTGGCACAATTGATCGAAGCAATGTGAGCTTTCAACCAATCCATTCCGAGTATGAGGTCTATGGTGGAAGACTTCAAGACGATGGGTGAGGCAAGGAATTCCAACCCTTTAATTTCGACGGTAACGTTAGGTGCTATCACGTCAGCATGACAATGACCTCCGGGAGTTTTAATGGCTAACGGAGTATGCATCTTCTCATACCGAATGCCATGCATGAATGCAAATTTTCCAGAGATGAATGAATGTGATGCTCCTAAATTAAATAAAACAGAAGCAGGTACTGAGTTAACGAGAAGGGTACCCATCACAGTAGCAGGTTGATCCTGGACTTCTTCAATATCAATGTTGTAAGCGTGTCCACGACCATGTGCAACAGACCCAGTATTATAGTTGCGGGTCTGATTGTTGCCACGACCATTGCCACGACCAGTACGAGGAAAAGCCAACTGATTCTGAGTCTGGCGGCAATCTCTAGCATGGTGACCTGGTTTGCGGCACTTGAAGCACCGACCATCTTCAGGACGAAGAGGAGCATTTTGTTGAATAGCTTGAGCTCTTGGCTACCTCGGTGGTGGAGGAGGCAGACGCGGTGCAGCATAGTTGTTCTTTGGCGCAGGGGCATTTGGATGGAACACATTGTTGGGAATCCAGACTCGACGCTTCTGTGCTGAGCCCGAAGATGAGCCAGCATCACGATAGCGCTTCTGCGAGTCCTTGTGTTTCATCTGAGCGGTCTCAACTAGAATAACCTTGTTCACAAGAGTTGAAAAGTCATTGAAGTCTTGAGCAGCAAGGGCAAGCTCGAGGTCTGGGTGGAGTCCATTATGAAACTTCTCTTGTCTACGGGCATCTGTGGTGATGTCTTCTTCAGCATAGCGGGAGAGGTCAAGAAATTCCCGCTGATAAGCTTCGACAGTCTTGTTGCCCTGAGTGAGGTTGCGGAACTGGGTCTTCATTCATTCCATAATTGCCTGAGGGATATAACGGGCACGGAAAGCAGCCTGGAACTCATACCAGGTAACCACTGTTCCAGCAGGCAGTGTACGCTTGTGGGTGTCCCACCATTGAGCAGCGGGACCCTTTAGGAAAAAGGCCGCAAAGGTGACGAAGTTGGCAGGGGCGACATTAGCAGACTCCATCTCATGAGTGATGTCGCGGAGCCAGTCATCAGCATCCAGTGGCTTGTCAGAGTTGCGGAACTGAGTGGGGTTAAGCCGCATAAACTCCGGCAGTGTTATTGAAGGAGGGTTCTGGTTCTGGTTGTTCTGATGCGGAAACTGAGCCATGATCCCAGTCATGAACTGTCGGTTGAGCTCGAATTGTTGCATCATAGCTGCCATATAGTCTGGCGGTGGTGGGCGTTCAGGGGCACGACCACGACCACCTAGTCTAACCATCCTGCTAAGTATCAACAGGGGTAGTTTAGTAAAAGCAATTGCGAGTGTTTAGCGACAAGCATGATGTAACTCGACAACAATTTATGCAGTGCAACAGATACATAACAGTAGTCAATTAAGACATACAGATCCATACACAGAGTCGGGTACATGCGGACAGCATAATGGCGCAAATTTAGAACTAGACATACTAGGCGGCGCGCAGGCACGCGGTAAGGAAGTACACAACGAGACATAGCAAAGGCTACATCAACGTCGAAGAAAACCACTGAAACGGGGTAACTGCGAGTGCGGACGACGAATGTTCGTCGCGGTAGGATCCTGTGCTCCATGTGCACTCTGATGCAGAACCCGGTCTCGAGCTGTAAGAAGAGGTCCACGTGTAGGTGTGTGACCTCCAACAGCAGGCCAATCAATACCAGCATACAACTGAGTCCTGCGCGGATAAAGGATGTGCTCCGGATGTATCCCTGCACGAACTGCGGGTAGCAACTGCGTCATAGCATCGTAGAGACATGCTCGAGTGGCAACCAACTCGACGGCAAGAGCCCGAACAATGCGATCCAGAGCCTGAGTGCACTGAATCAGAACGCTCTAGTCATAGCGACGAGGCTCGTACAGGGCACAGATAGCTGTGTAGTATCCAGTAGCATCTCCAGCAGGGGCATACGGAATGTATCGAAACTCAGAGTCATCCAAGATATCGCTGAACTCTCCTCGGAGACGTGCGGCAGCAGAGTAGGCGGCATCATGGACTGCCATCTCAATCGTCACGCCCATACCATGGAAAAGGTGTAGCTCAGTGTCTGAGTCATCTTACTGATCATAGATACGAACATCAGCATGGTACTGCTCCTGGTGGAACTCGCGGTAATCCTCGTAGACCATGTACTCGGGATACCAGCGGTAGCCAAGTCTGGTCAGGAGGGTGATCAGAACAGTTGGAAACCCAGGGGCATCACGGATCCAGGTGCGAAGCACAAGCTGCGTCGTAGGACATGGTGGAAGCAAACGATCCATCTGAAACAGAGGAAATTCAGGATTGTCAAATGACAATGAGAAGTTTAATACAACTCGGAGAGAAAGGTTAAACAAAACAATGGAAAGGAAAATGATTATCAGACTAATCAGATCAATGACAGGGAAATCGCACAAATATCCAGCTCTCCGGGTAGACGGGATTTACGAGATCCTAAGTGTCGGTGTTAGTAAAATTTATTTAACCTGAAAAGACGAGAGATCAGAGTCCCAGAGTATAGAAGAGGAATAAAAGATCCTAATACCACCCAGTTGATGACGTGGGCCCGTAAGCCACACAGCCAAGTTAGTAAATTAGTTTTTCGGTTACTAGACTCAACTTCGGCCAAGGAATTGGAAGGGGGCTTCCTACAGGCAGTCGGCTCTGATACCAACTTGTTACGCCCCCGACTCAATCGTGCACTAATCATACACGCAAACATGCATGATCAAGCACAGGGACTCACGAGAAGATATCACAACACAACTCTAACACAAATAAACGGAGATCCACAATATTACAGACCAGGGATCATGAGGATCCGAATACATAAGTCAGTCATACAAATATTATCTGAGTACAGACATAGTTAGACAAGTTCTGCCTTAAGAAGGCTAGCACAAACAACGACTCTAGATCGAAAGGCGTAGGCCTCCTGCCTGGGAGCCTCCGATCCTACTCCTGGTCGGCTGGCTCGATCCAGTAGTACGTGCCCTCTGGACCCTCCTGTTAGTAAGCTCCTGAGGTGGCATCTGGCTCCGGGGATCCATCGTCTGGTGTATAATCAGGTAGGAGAATATGGGGAAAAAGAGGAAGCAAAGCAACCATGAGTACTCATCCGAAGTACTCAGCAAGCAAGGATCTACACTACATATGCAACATTATCAAAGGAGACAGGCTGTATATGTGGACTAGGCTGCAGAAATGCCATAATAGAGAGAAGGCCTAGTCCTATCGAAGACTAGCATCTTCAAACATCTTCACGAAACCACCATCTTGCAGCAATAGAAGAGAGTAGAATAGCATTTTATTAAGCAAACATGTTGAAGCAAAGCCTAGAGATCCTTCATTTTAGTAACACGCGGAGACGATCAGAGTTTCTGAAGCTCCGCCACAATATCACACTCGAGTGCCCTTCCGGCACACCCGACATCATATATCCCCATGCGGGTATCCATCAGGGTCGACCCGCCTGTAACAAAGGTCAAAGTAACCGTGTGGTTATAACATCAAGGGGGAAACCCCGAGGAATCACCCTCGGTGATTCCACTCGATGAAATCATCAGGGTGAACGTATGAGGCATCACCCTCGAGGTTCACACTGAGGGGTTGCACGACAGAGTCGTATCGAAAGTGGAGAAGGAGGAATCACCCTCGGTGACCACGTCCGAACAGCTACACTGCAGAGTGTTCATCAGGAGTGCGTTACGAGGTACCACCCTCGGCACTCGATAGTAACTAAGCAGAGTTGTACAACTAAGGGGGTGAGGTGATGTGTCGGTCTCTGGTCGTCGATCACACTGATCGAGTAGACGATGATCAAGCAGGGGCAACAAGGGTAAGGTGATGGGGGTCACAGATGGTTCACTATCAACCTATACTAAGCAGTTTAACATAGGCAGGTAAGGTAACAATAAACAGGTTACAAAAGCAGACTATGCATCAGAATAGGAGCAAACATTAACAGTAGCAAAATCTAATGCAAGCAGGAGAAATGGAATGGGCGATATCTGGATGCTCAAGGGGGGGGGGGCTTGCCTGGTTGCTCTGGCAAGAGAGAGGGATCGTCAACGGGTTGCTCGTCTGGAGCGTAGTCGTACCCGGCTGCAACGTCGTCGGTCTCGGCGTCTATCGAGAGAGAAGGAGGGGGAGAGAAACAATAAATCCACGGCAAAATGCAAACAATATGTATGACATGCCTAAATGCTATGCAGAGGTGTTCTACTGCCTAACTAAATAATTTAGTTAACTTAGGAATTTATCCGGATTTATTTAATTAAAGTTGGGCACTATTCATTTATCGAAATCGGTCTAAAAGTTCCAAGTTCATCTAGCTAGGGGCATCTGACAGGAATACGAAGGGCGTATTTAGATTTGTATCAAAATTCTGAGCCACTTTCATATATAAAGTATTTTCATCGGAGTTACGGTTTCTTTTATATGATTTTCTAAAGTTTTAATCATTTTCTGAATTTTATTTAATCATTTTAAATCAATATTATCCAGAACAGTGTATGCTGACGTCATCATCACGTCAGCAGTCAACAGGACGTTGACTGGGTCAAACTGACGTGTGGGCCCCACCTCTCAGTGTCTGTTAGGTTTAATTAGGGTTTAGTTAACCTAATTACTGTGTAATTAAACTAACTAATTAATTAGTTTAGCTTAATCAGAGTTAATTAACTTAATTAATATAATTAATTATTAATTATATTAATTACATTTTTATTTTTATCTTTAAACCGTTTTGGTGGGGCTGGGCCCCACTGTCGGTGGCACAGGGGCGTCGGGGCCCATTCGCCAATGGCCCATAGGCCACAAGCAGGCGCGCGGGCGCGGCCAGGGGTGAGGCGACGACGAGCGCCGGCGTGCGCGCAGCCGCGCGCGGGCGGGGGCGCGCAGGCCAGCGACGAGGGGACGAGGCCGCGGCGGGGAGTGGGCGGAGCGGGCGGCATGCAGAGCAGGGCAGCGGCTGGTCGAGGCGAGGCCGGGCGGGGTGGATGGCCCTGGGTCGTGGTGAGCGCGGCCAGCGAAGGGAAGGCGGGCGATCCTGAAGCTTCAATTAGTATCAAGTATCCGTTCAAGTAGTAGATCGGGAATATCAAACTGAGCGTCCTTTACCGTAGGACCGGTTATCGATAGATCATTCATCCCTGCAGGGGTGCACTACTTTACCCAACACGCTCGATCAACTCTGCTCGGACACACTTGCTGGGTATTGCCCGACCTCGGAAGATCAACACGAAGCAGCGCCCTACCTAGGCTCAGCAGAGAGGTCAGCACGCCGGACTAACCTATGCACCCAGAGGTCTGGGCCATCGCCCTGGGCACCCTGCGCGTTGCGAGACTGCCGGGGTGCAGGCGCGACCCTGAACTCATCAGTGAGTATCCAGCCCAATCCCGACAATCAGCCCGCACGGTGAACCTTGACGTCTAAAGAGCTTTCGGGAGACGTACGACGTAGAGGGCCCCTAAACCATAATCCTACGTGGTGGTAGTGCGTATAGGGCACGTCGACCCACTCAGATCAAATACCCAAATCGATAGGCTGAGGGGAGCTCACGGGGTAGTGTAGGGTTCGGGGCAGCGGTGCTCGGGGAGGAAGACGGGGAGCGCCGGCGACGAGGGCGAGGCGGCGGCGGCGTCGGCGTCGGGCGCTGGGGTCGGGCGCGGTGCAGCGCCGTGCCCTGATCTGGATCGGGAATGGGGGGATCGAGTGGGAGGGTTAGGGTTTCTGTTTTGCAAAAAGTTAGGCCACCAAATGGCTTTAGCAAAATAGGAGATTTGTACAATTAAATGTTATGCATTATATGCTACTGCCAAAAATTGGTTTGGAGACAAATGGAGTTCGCACCAATTTTGTGTTAAATAAAATGTATTAATCTTTGCTGTTTTGGTAATGTTAGAGCCACCTAATTAATTTATTAATTATTGGTTACAATTTTAGAATAGTCTCTGGAATATTTGTCACCTAATGAACATTTTAGTTTCTGTGTTTGAACAACTTTTATTTTCCACTTTAATTTAATTTGAATTTTGAGTTAGGAGTTGAAATGCAATATGATGCAAATGATGATTTGGCGCTGTTAAACTTGCTGACATGTCATTATCAAAAGGTGATCACTGTGGCTAATGACATGGGGTATTACAGCATCTTAGCATAGCATGCCCTTTATTGCATTGTTTGCTGTGCATTTATATGTTTCTTCCCCCTCTTCTCTCTCGGTAGACCCCGACGTCGACGTAGCTCCCGAGACCAACGCAGCTCCGGAGGTCGACTACACTCCTGACGATCAGACCCTTGCCGCCGAGCTTCCAGGCAAGCACCCCCCTTTTGATCATTCCGATATCGCCCACTCTCTTCTCTCTTATGCTTGCATTAGAAGTTACTGCTGTTGTTGTTATCCTATATCTACTGCATATCCTGTTTATTGTAACCTGCTATTGTTACCTGTCTGCTTATCATAAACTATTTAGCATAGGTTGGGTAGAGACCCAGCAGAGACCCCACTTTATCCCGACTGCCCCGCTGGTTCATCAGAAGACCCGATCAACGGGATCGAAGACCAGACTCCAGCACCGCACATCACTTTCCCTTAGTTGCTCGACACTACTGGGTTACTATCGAGTGCCGAGGGTGATACCTTGCAGCACTTCCGATGATAACCTTGTATGTTAGTTAATCGGTCGTGGTCAGCGAGGGTGATTCCTCCTACACCACCCCTGATAACGGCACAGTCGCGCAACTCCTCAAGAGTGGACCTCAAAGGTGATTCCTCCTCCGTTCACCTTGATGTTTACGTCGGGTGGGAATCCAACGAGGGTGATGCCTCGGATTCCTTTTTGATATGGTAGCCACACGGATGCCTTTACATTATTGTTGACACTGTTTATTCTGGATAAAGACGGGTCGGCCTTGAGGGGTACCCGCACGAGGTTATGATGAGAGTGATATGAAGTCGGGTGGACCTGGACGGTGCCCGAGTAATGAATACGAGGCGTGGCCGGGCATTCTTAGCCCTTGCCGCAAGTCCTCGAGACGGGGCGACGGGGTCACATCTTTCGTGAGTCTCTGCTTGTTACCGCACTACCAACACACTAACGGTTTGGATATTTGATCCGAGGGGCCTCTGGCCTGATAGCACTAACCATCACGTGGGCATAGTATGGGCGTTCTGCGCCGTATACATCAGCCGAAGCTTATTTGACGTCAGTAAGGAGCGGCGCACGCCGAGTTGGACTGGAAACGCAACCGCGCTTGTATAAGGGGTTGCTAGGTCTGCTCTCGGTGGCCCCGTAACGTGCAGGAGTTCCCGGAGCGATGACCCAAGACCCCTGGGGGCATAGGTTTAGTCCGGCGTGCTGACCTCTTTTCTAAGCCTAGGTCGGGTTGCGGCGTATCGTTTGGCCGAGGCCGGGCATGACCCAGAAAAGTGTGTCCGGCCGGAGTTAATCATACATAAGTCAGTCATACAAATATTACAGACCAGGGATCATGAGGATCCGAATACATAAGTCAGTCATACAAATATTATCTGAGTACAGACATAGTTAGACAAGTTCTGCCTTAAGAAGGCTAGCACAAACAACGACTCTAGATCGAAAGGCGTAGGCCTCCTGCCTGGGAGCCTCCGATCCTACTCCTGGTCGGCTGGCTCGATCCAGTAGTACGTGCCCTCTGGACCCTCCTGGTAGTAAGCTCCTGAGGTGGCATCTGGCTCCGGGGATCCATCGTCTGGTGTATAATCAGGTAGGAGAATATGGGGAAAAAGAGGAAGCAAAGCAACCATGAGTACTCATCCGAAGTACTCAGCAAGCAAGGATCTACACTACATATGCAACATTATCAAAGGAGACAGGCTGTATATGTGGACTAGGCTGCAGAAATGCCATAATAGAGAGAAGGCCTAGTCCTATCGAAGACTAGCATCTTCAAACATCTTCACGAAACCACCATCTTGCAGCAATAGAAGAGAGTAGAATAGCATTTTATTAAGCAAACATGTTGAAGCAAAGCCTAGAGATCCTTCCTCGACTCCTAGCAAGAAAGCGATCCTGAAGCTTCAATTAAGTATCAAGTATCCAGTTCAAGTAGTAGATCGGGATATACAAACTGAGCGTCCTTTACCGTAGGACCGGTTATCGATAGATCATTCATCCCTGCAGGGGTGCACTACTGTTACCCAACACGCTCGATCAACTCTGCTCGGACACACTTGCTGGGTAATGCCCGACCTCGGAAGATCAACACGAAGCAGCGCCCTACCTAGGCTCAGCAGAGAGGTCAGCACGCCGGACTAACCTATGCACCCAGAGGTCTTGGGCCATCGCCCTGGGCACCCTGCGCGTTGCGAGACTGGCCGGGGTGCAGGCGCGACACTGAACTCATCAGTGAAGTATCCAGCCCAATCCCGACAATCAGCCCGCACGGTGAACCTTGACGTCTAAAGAGCTTTCGGGAGAAACGTACGACGTAGAGGGCCCCATAAACCATAATCCTACGTGGTGGTAGTGCGTATAGGGCACGTCGACCCACTCAGATCAAATACCCAAATCCGATAGGCTGATTTAGTAACACGCGGAGACGATCAGAGTTTCTGAAGCTCCGCCACAATATCACACTCGAGTGCCCTTCCGGCACACCCGACATCATATATCCCCATGCGGGTATCCATCAGGGTCGACCCGCCTGTAACAAAGGTCAAAGTAACCGTGTGGTTATAACATCAAGGGGGAAACCCCGAGGAATCACCCTCGGTGATTCCACTCGATGAAATCATCAGGGTGAACGTATGAGGCATCACCCTCGAGGTTCACACTGAGGGGTTGCACGACAGAGTCGTATCGAAAGTGGAGAAGGAGGAATCACCCTCGGTGACCACGTCCGAACAGCTACACTGCAGAGTGTTCATCAGGAGTGCGTTACGAGGTACCACCCTCGGCACTCGATAGTAACTAAGCAGAGTTGTACAACTAAGGGGGTGAGGTGATGTGTCGGTCTCTGGTCGTCGATCACACTGATCGAGTAGACGATGATCAAGCAGGGGCAACAAGGGTAAGGTGATGGGGGTCACAGATGGTTCACTATCAACCTATACTAAGCAGTTTAACATAGGCAGGTAAGGTAACAATAAACAGGTTACAAAAGCAGATAGGACAAACATTAACAGTAGCAAAATCTAATGCAAGCAGAGAAATGGAATGGGCGATATCTGGATGCAAGGGGGGGGGCTTGCCTGGTTGCTCTGGCAAGAGAGAGGGATCGTCAACGGGTTGCTCGTCTGGAGCGTAGTCGTACCTGCTGCAACGTCGTCGGTCTCGCGTCTATCGAGAGAGAAGGAGGGGGAGAGAAACAATAAATCCACGGCAAAATGCAAACAATATGTATGACATGCCTAAATGCTATGCAGAGGTGTTCTACTGCCTAACTAAATAATTTAGTTAACTTAGGAATTTATCCGGATTTATTTAATTAAAGTTGGGCACTATTCATTTATCGAAATCGGTCTAAAAGTTCCAAGTTCATCTAGCTAGGGGCATCTGACAGGAATACGAAGGGCGTATTTAGATTTGTATCAAAATTCTGAGCCACTTTCATATATAAAGTATTTTCATCGGAGTTACGGTTTCTTTTATATGATTTTCTAAAGTTTTAATCATTTTCTGAATTTTATTTAATCATTTTAAATCAATATTATCCAGAACAGTGTATGCTGACGTCATCATCACGTCAGCAGTCAACAGGACGTTGACTGGGTCAAACTGACGTGTGGGCCCCACCTCTCAGTGTCTGTTAGGTTTAATTAGGGTTTAGTTAACCTAATTACTGTGTAATTAAACTAACTAATTAATTAGTTTAGCTTAATCAGAGTTAATTAACTTAATTAATTAATTAATTATTAATTATATTAATTACATTTTTATTTTTATCTTTAAACCGTTTTGGTGGGGCTGGGCCCCACTGTCGGTGGCACAGGGGCGTCGGGGCCCATTCGCCAATGGCCCATAGGCCACAAGCAGGCGCGCGGGCGCGGCCAGGGGTGAGGCGACGACGAGCGCCGGCGTGCGCGCAGCCGCGCGCGGGCGGGGGCGCGCAGGCCAGCGACGAGGGGACGAGGCCGCGGCGGGGAGTGGGCGGAGCGGGCGGCGTGCAGAGCAGGGCAGCGGCTGGTCGAGGCGAGGCCGGGCGGGGTGGATGGCCCTGGGTCGTGGTGAGCGCGGCCAGCGAAGGGAAGGCGGGCGCGTGCGCGTGCGACAACGCGCCGTGCAGTGCGAATGCGGCCCGGAGCGCAGGCTCCAGCGCGGGCGCGCGGGGTGCGGCCAAGCGAGGCCACGGTGGCCGCAACGGGAGGAGGAGGCCGGGGGGGGAAGCGGCGCGCGGCAGGAAGCAGGCCAGGCGCGGCCTATGCGGCGGTGTGCGCGTGCGGAACGGCGCGGTCGCGCGGTGACCGGGCGAGGAGAGGGGGAGCTCACGGGGTAGTGTAGGGTTCGGGGCAGCGGTGCTCGGGGAGGAAGACGGGGAGCGCCGGCGACGAGGGCGAGGCGGCGGCCAGACTCCAGCACCGCACATCACTTTCCTTAGTTGCTCGACAATACTGGGTTACTATCGAGTGCCGAGGGTGATACCCTTGCAGCACTTCCGATGATAACCTTGTATGTTAGTTAATCGGTCGTGGTCAGCGAGGGTGATTCCTCCTACACCACCCCTGATAACGGCACAGTCGCGAACTCCTCAAGAGTGGACCTCAAAGTGTGATTCCTCCTCCGTTCACCTTGATGTTTACGTCGGGTGGGAATCCAACGAGGTGATGCCCGGATTCTTTTTGATATGGTAGCCACACAGGATGCCTTTACATTATTGGACACTGTTTATTCTGGATAGACGGGTCGGCTTGGGGGTACCCGCACGAGGTTATGATGAGAGTGATATGAAGTGGGTGGACCTGGACGGTGCCCGAGTAATGAATACGAGGCGGGCGGGCATTCTTAGCCCTTGCCGCAAGTCCTCGAGACGGGGCGACGGGGTCACATCTTTCGTGAGTCTCTGTTGTTACCGCACTACCAACACACTAACGGTTTGGATATTTGATCCGAGGGGCCTCGGCCTGATAGCACTAACCATCACGTGGGCATAGTATGGGCGTTCTGCGCCGTATACATCAGCCGAAGCTTATTTGACGTCAGTAAGGAGCGGCGCACGCGAGTTGGACTGGAAACGCAACCGCGCTGTATAAGGGGTTGCTAGGTCTGCTCTCGGTGGCCCCGTAACGTGCAGGAGTTCCCGGAGCGATGACCCAAGACCCCTGGGGCATAGGTAGTCCGGCGTGCTGACTCCTTTTCTAAGCCTAGGTCGGGTTGCGGCGTATCGTTTGGCCGGGCGGGCATGACCCAGAAAAGTGTGTCCGGCCGGATGTAATCATACATAAGTCAGTCATACAAATATTCAGACCAGGGATCAAGAGGATCCGAAACATAAGTCAGTCATACAAATATTATCTGGTACAGACATAGTTAGACAAGTTCTGCCTTAGAAGGCTAGCACAAACAACGACTCTAGATCGAAAGGCGTAGGCCTCCTGCCTGGGAGCCTCGACCTACTCCTGGTCGGCTGGCTCGATCCCGTAGTACGTGCCCTCTGGACCCTCTGGTAGTAAGCTCCTGAGGTGGCATCTGGCTCCGGGGATCCATGTTGGTGTATAATCAGGTAGGAGAATATGGGGAAAAAGAGGAAGCAAAGCAACCATGAGTACTATCCGAAGTACTCAGCAAGCAAGGATCTACACTACATATGCAACATTATCAAAGGAGACAGGTGTATATGTGGACTAGGCTGCAGAAATGCATAATAGAGAGAAGGCTAGTCCTACTGAAGACTAGCATCTTCAAACATCTTCACGAAACCACCATCTTGCAGCAATAGAAGAGAGTAGAATAGCATTTATTAAGCAAACATGTTGAAGCAAAGCTAGAGATCCTTCCTCGACTCCTAGCAAGA
Organism: Thinopyrum elongatum; assembly: GCA_011799875.1. NCBI lineage: Eukaryota > Viridiplantae > Streptophyta > Magnoliopsida > Poales > Poaceae > Thinopyrum > Thinopyrum elongatum. Next base: position 95,110,661 of record CM022298.1, read on the forward strand.
AAGGATCCTTGAAGGTACCACCCTCGGCACTCGATAGTAACTAAGCAGAGTTGTACAACTAAGGGGGTGAGGTGATGTGTCGGTCTCTGGTCGTCGATCACACTGATCGAGTAGACGATGATCAAGCAGGGGCAACAAGGGTAAGTGATGGGGGTCACAGATGGTTCACTATCAACCTATACTAAGCAGTTTAACATAGGCAGGTAAGGTAACAATAAACAGGTTACAAAAGCAGACTATGCATCAGAATAGGAGCAACATTAACATAGTAGCAAATCTAATGCAAGCAGGAGAAATGGAGGGCGATATCTGGATGCTCAAGGGGGGGGGGGGCTTGCCTGGTTGCTCTGGCAAGAGAGAGGGATCGTCAAAGGGTTGCTCGTCTGGAGCGTAGTCGTACCGGCTGCAACGTCGTCGGTCTCGGCGTCTATCGAGAGAGAAGGAGGGGAGAAAACAATAAATCCACGGCAAAATGCAAACAATATGTATGACATGCCTAAATGCTATGCAGAGGTGTTTCTACTGCCTAACTAAATAATTTAGTAACTTAGGATTTATCCGGATTTATTTAATTAAAGTTGGGCACTATTCATTTATCGAAATCGGTCTAAAGTTCCAAGTTCATCTAGCTAGGGGCATCTGACAGGAATACGAAGGGCGTATTTAGATTTGTATCAAATTCTGAGCCACTTTCATAATAAAGTATTTTCATCGGAGTTACGGTTTTTTATATTGATTTTCTAAATTTTAATCATTTTCTGAATTTTATTTAATCATTTTAAATCAATATATCCAGAACAGTGTATGCTGACGTCATCATCACGTCAGCAGTCAAAGGACGTTGAGGGTCAAACTGACGTGTGGGCCCCACCTCTCAGTGTCGTTAGGTTAATTAGGGTTTAGTTAACCTAATTACTGTGTAATTAAACTAACTAATTAATTAGTTTAGCTTAATCAGAGGTAATTAACTTAATTAATATAATAATTATTAATTATATAATTAACATTTTATTTATATTTAAAAACGTTTTGTGGGGCTGGGACTGTGGTGGACAGGGCGTGGGGCATTGAGGCATAGGAAGAGGGACGCAGCGGGGAGAGGCAGGGGTGAGGGAGACGAGCGCGGCGTCGCGCAGCCGCGCGAGGGGGGGGGCCGCGCAGGCCAGCGACGAGGGGACGACGGGGGCAGGGGTGCAGGGGATGGGAGGAGAGGGAGGGACTGCAGAGCAGGGAGAGGCTCGGTGAGGAGGGGGGGGGGGGGGATGGCCTGGGTCGGGTGAGCGCGGCCAGCGAAGGAAGGGGGCGCGTGCGCGTGCGACAACGCGCCGTGCAGTGCGAATGCGGCCGGAGCGCAGGCTCAGCGGGGCGGCGGGGTGCGGCCAAGCAGGACGGTGGGCGAACGGAGGAGAGGCGGGGGGGGGGGGAAGCGGCGGCGGGCAGGAAGCGGGCCAGGCGGGCCTATGCGGCGGTGTGCGTGCGGGGCGGGTCGGCGGGTGACGGGCGAGGAGAGGGGCGAGCAGGGTAGGTGGTAGTGTAGGGTTCGGGGCAGCGGTGCTCGGGGGGAAGACGGGAGCGCGGCGACGAGGGCGAGGCGGCGGCGGCGTCGGCGTCGGGCGCTGGGGTCGGGCGCGTGCAGCGCCGTGCCCTGATCTGGATCGGGAATGGGGGGACGAGTGGGAGGGTTAGGGTTTCGTTTTGCAAAAAGTAGGCACCAAATGGCTTTAGCAAAATAGGAGATTTGTACAATTAAATGTTATGCATTATATGCTACTGACAAAATGTTGGAGACAAAGGAGTTCGCACCAATTTTGTGTTAAATAAAATGTATTAATCTTTGCTGTTTTGGTAATGTTAGAGCCACCTAATTAATTTATTAATTATTGGTTACAATTTTAGAATAGTCTCTGGAATATTGTCACCTAATGAACATTTTAGTTTCTGTGTTTGAACAACTTTTATTTTCCACTTAATTTAATTTGAATTTTGAGTTAGGAGTTGAAATGCAATATGATGCAAATGATGATTTGGCGCTGTTAAACTTGCTGACATGTCATTATCAAAAGGTGATCACTGTGGCTAAGACATGGGGTATTACAGCATCTTAGCAAGCATGCCCTTTATTGCATTGTTTGCTGTGCATTTATATGTTTCTTCCCCCTCTTCTCTCTCGGTAGACCCCGACGTCGACGTAGCTCCCGAGACCAACGCAGCTCCGGAGGTCGACTACACTCCTGAAGATCAGACCCTTGCGCCGAGCTTCCAGGCAAGCACCCCCCTTTTGATCATTCCGATATCGCCCACTTTCTCTCTTATGCTTGCATTAGAAGTTACTGCTGTTGTTGTTATCCTATATCTACTGCATACCTGTTTATTGTAACCTGCTATTGTACCTGTTGCTTATCATAAACTATTTAGCATAGGTTGGGTAGAGACCCAGCAGAGACCCCACTTTATCCCGACTGCCCCGCTGGTTCATCAGAAGACCCGATCACGGGATCGAAGACCAGACTCAGCACGCACATCACTTTCCCTTAGGTGCTCGACACTACTGGGTTATCGAGTGCCGAGGGTGATACCTTGCAGCACTTCCGATGATAACCTTGTATGTTAGTTAATCGGTCGTGGTCAGCGAGGGTGATTCCTCCTACACCACCCCTGATAACGGCACAGTCGCGCAACTCCTCAAGAGTGGACCTAAAGGTGATCCTCCTCCGTTCACCTTGATGTTTACGTCGGGTGGGAATCCAACGAGGGTGATGCCTCGGATTCCTTTTTGATATGGTAGCCACACGGATGCCTTTACATTATTGTTGACACTGTTTATTCTGGTAAAGACGGGTCGGCCTTGAGGGGTACCCGCACGAGGTTATGATGAGAGTGATATGAAGTCGGGTGGACCTGGACGGTGCCCGAGTAATGAATACGAGGGTGGGGGGCATTCTTAGCCTTGCCGAAGTCCTCGAGACGGGGGAGGGGTCACATCTTCGTGAGTCTTGCTTGTTACCGCACTCCAACACACTAACGGTTTGGATATTTGATCCGAGGGGCCTCTGGCCTGATAGCATAAACCATCACGGGCATAGTATGGGCGTTCTGCGCCGTATACATCAGCCGAAGCTTATTTGACGTCAGTAAGGAGCGGCGCACGCGAGTTGGACTGGAAACGCAACCGCGCTTGTATAAGGGGTTGTAGGTCTGCTCTCGGTGGCCCCGTAACGTGCAGGAGTTCCGGAGCGATGACCCAAGACCCCTGGGGGCATAGGTTTAGTCCGGCGTGCTGACCTCTTTTCTAAGCCTAGGGGGTTGCGGCGTATCGTTTGGCCGAGGCCGGGCAGTGACCCAGAAAAGTGTGTCCGGCCGGAGTTAATCATACATAAGTCAGTCATACAAATATTACAGACCAGGGATCATGAGGATCCGAATACATAAGTCAGTCATACAAATATTATCTGAGTACAGACATAGTTAGACAAGTTCTGCCTTAAGAAGGCTAGACACAAACAACGCTCTAGATCGAAAGGCGTAGGCCTCCTGCCTGGGAGCCTCGATCCTACTCCTGTCGGGCTGGCTCGATCCAGTAGTAGTGCCCTCTGGACCCTCCTGTAGTAAGCTCCTGAGGTGGATCTGGCTCGGGGATCCATCGTCTGGTGTATAATCAGGTAGGAGAATATGGGGAAAAAGAGGAAGCAAAGCAACCATGAGTACTCATCCGAAGTACTCAGCAAGCAAGGATCTACACTACAATGCAACTTATCAAAGGAGACAGGCTGTATATGTGGACTAGGCTGCAGAAATGCCATAATAGAGAGAAGGCCTAGTCCTATCGAAGACTAGCATCTTCAAACATCTTCACGAAACCACCATCTTGCAGCAATAGAAGAGAGAGTAGAATAGCATTATTAAGCAAACATGTTGAAGCAAAGCCTAGAGATCCTTCCTCGACTCCTAGCAAGAACGATCCTGAAGCTCAATTAGTATCAAGTATCCAGTTCAAGTAGTAGATCGATGGGATATACAAACTGAGCGTCCTTTACCGTAGGACCGGTTATCGATAGATCATTCATCCCTGCAGGGGTGCACTAGTTACCCAACACGCTCGATCAACTTGCTCGGACACACTTGCTGGGTAATGCCCGACCTCGGAAGATCAACACGAAGCAGCGCCCTACCTAGGCTCAGCAGAGAGGTCAGCACGCCGGACTAACCTATGCACCCAGAGGTCTTGGGCCATCGCCCTGGGCACTGCGCGTTGCGAGACTGGCGGGGTGCAGGCGCGACACTGAAACTCATCAGTGAAGTATCCAGCCCAATCCCGACAATAGCCCGCACGGTGAACCTTGACGTCTAAAGAGCTTTCGGGAGAAACGTACGACGTAGAGGGCCCCATAAACCATAATCCTACGTGGTGGTAGTGCGTATAGGGCACGTCGACCATCACGATCAAATACCCAAATCCGATAGGCTGATTTAGTAACACGGAGACGATCAGAGTTTCTGAAGCTCCGCCACAATATCACACTCGAGTGCCCTTCGGCACACCCGACATCATATATCCCCATGCGGGTATCCATCAGGGTCGACGCCTGTAACAAAGGTCAAAGTAACCGTGTGGTTATAACATCAAGGGGGAAACCCCGAGGAATCACCCTCGGTGATTCCACTCGATGAAATCATCAGGGTGAAGTATGAGGCATCACCCTCGAGGTTCACACTGAGGGGTTGCACGACAGAGTCGTATCGAAAGTGGAGAAGAGGAGGAATCACCCTCGGTGACCACGTCCGAACAGCTACACTGCAGAGTGTTCATCAGGAGTGCGTTACGAGGTACACCCTCGGCACTCGATAGTAACAAGCAGAGTTGTACAACTAAGGGGGTGAGGTGATGTGTCGGTCTCTGGTCGTCGATCACACTGATCGAGTAGACGATGATCAAGCAGGGGCAACAAGGGTAAGGTGATGGGGGTCACAGATGGTTCACTATCAACCTATACTAAGCAGTTTAACATAGGCAGGTAAGGTAACAATAAACAGGTTACAAAAGCAGACTATGCATCAGAATAGGAGCAAACATTAACAGTAGCAAAATCAATGCAAGCAGGAGAAATGGAATGGGCGATATCTGGATGCTCAAGGGGGGGGGGGGCTTGCCTGGTTGCTCTGGCAAGAGAGAGGGATCGTCAACGGGTTGCTCTCTGGAGCGTAGTCGTACCCGGCGGTGCAACGTCGTCGGTCTCGGCGTCTATCGAGAGAGAAGGAGGGGGAGAGAAACAATAAATCCACGGCAAAATGCAAACAATATGTATGACATGCCAAATGCTATGCAGAGGTGTTCTACTGCCTAACTAAATAATTTAGTAACTTAGGAATTTATCCGGATTTATTTTAATTAAAGTTGGGCACTATTCATTTATCGAAATCGGTCTAAAGTTCCAATTCATCTAGCTAGGGGCATCTGACAGGAATACGAAGGGCGTATTTAGATTTGTATCAAAATTCTGAGCCCTTTCATATATAAAGTATTTTCATCGGAGTTACGGTTTCTTATATGATTTCTAAAGTTTTAATCATTTTCTGAAATTTATTAATCATTTTAAATCAATATTATCCAGAAAAGTGTATGCTGACGTCATCATCAGTCAGCAGTCAACAGGACGTTGACTGGGTCAAACTGACGTGTGGGCCCCACCTCTCAGTGTCTGTTAGGTTTAATTAGGGTTTAGTAACCTAATTACTTGTATAAACTAACTAATTAATTAGTTTAGCTAATAGAGTTAATTAACTTAATTAATTAATTAATTATTAATTATATTAATTACATTTTTATTTTATCTTTAAACCGTTTTGGTGGGGCTGGGCCCCACTGTCGTGCACAGGGGCGTCGGGGCCCATCGCCAATGGCAATAGGCAAAGCAGGAGCTGAGGGCGGGAAGGGGTGAGGCGGAAGAAGAGAAAGGTACAGTGGAGAGAAGACAGAGTGAGGAGAGGGGGGAGCGCAAGGAAGAGAAGAGGGGAAGCCATGGCAGAGGGAGGGAGTGGGCGGATGAGCGGGGAGGTGAAGAGAAGTAGGGCGGAAGAGGATGGCGAGGCGAGGGCCGGCGGGGTGGATGGCCCTGGTAGTGGTGAGCGCGGCAGCGAAGGGAAGGCGGGGCGTGCGCGTGCCGAAAACGCGCAGTGAGTGCGAATGCGCCGGAGGCATAAAGCCGGATAAAAAAGAACGGGACGCGAGGGGAGGAGGAAAGACGACTATACTCGGAAAAGGTCGGCAATGGAAGAAAAGGGAGGAGGAGGAAGCGTGGGGCGGTAAAGAGGGACGGAGAGGAAAGGAAGACAGGCGAAAGGAGGGAAGCAATGAGGAGGTGTGAGACGGGAGGAACAGGAGAGAAGTGTTTGTGGTCAGCAGAGGTTGACAAGCGAATGGAAGGAGAGCAGATGTGAGGTGGGAAGATAAAGCGGGTAGTGTAGGGTTCGGTGCAATCGGCCATAGAGGTGATAGGCGGAAGGAAGAAGACGTGGTCAGAGAAGGAAGAAAGATCTCGGTGAGAGCGGAGGAGCCCGAGGAGGAGTGTAGTAGGGCGTCTGGGGTAGGGACGGGAGGCAGCGACGTGCCTGATCTGGATCGGGAATGGGGGGGGAGGGGGGGACGAAGTGGCGAGGGTTAGGGTTTCGGGGTCGGGGGGGGGGGGGGGGGATGCCATATAGGCCAGGGGATGGTCCGGCCGGCTGGGCTGTAGCCCAGTTGGGCCGGGGGGGTTGGTTTTTCTTTTATTTTTGTTTTGTTTCCTTTTTCTTATTTTCTTTTCATTTATTTTCTGTTTTGCAAAAAGTTAGGCCACCAAATGGCTTTAGCAAAATAGGAGATTTGTACAATTACATGTTATGCATTATATGCTACTGCCAAAAATTGGTTTGGAGACAAATGGAGTTCGCACCAATTTTGTGTTAAATAAAATGTATTAATCTTTGCTGTTTTGGTAATGTTAGAGCCACCTAATTAATTTATTAATTATTGGTTACAATTTTAGAATAGTCTCTGGAATATTTGTCACCTAATGAACATTTTAGTTTCTATGTTTGAACAACTTTTATTTTCCACTTTAATTTAATTTGAATTTTGAGTTAGGAGTTGAAATGCAATATGATGCAAATGATGATTTGGCGCTGTTAAACTTGCTGACATGTCATTATCAAAAGGTGATCACTGTGGCTAATGACATGGGGTATTACAGCATCTTAGCATAGCATGCCCTTTATTGCATTGTTTGCTGTGCATTTATATGTTTCTTCCCCCTCTTCTCTCTCGGTAGACCCCGACGTCGACGTAGCTCCCGAGACCAACGCAGCTCCGGAGGTCGACTACACTCCTGACGATCAGACCCTTGCCGCCGAGCTTCCAGGCAAGCACCCCCCTTTTGATCATTCCGATATCGCCCACTCTCTTCTCTCTTATGCTTGCATTAGAAGTTACTGCTGCTGTTGTTATCCTATATCTACTGCATATCCTGTTTATTGTAACCTGCTATTGTTACCTGTCTGCTTATCATAAACTATTTAGCATAGGTTGGGTAGAGACCCAGCAGAGACCCCACTTTATCCCGACTGCCCCGCTGGTTCATCAGAAGACCCGATCAACGGGATCGAAGACCAGACTCCAGCACCGCACATCACTTTCCCTTAGTTGCTCGACACTACTGGGTTACTATCGAGTGCCGAGGGTGATACCTTGCAGCACTTCCGATGATAACCTTGTATGTTAGTTAATCGGTCGTGGTCAGCGAGGGTGATTCCTCCTACACCACCCCTGATAACGGCACAGTCGCGCAACTCCTCAAGAGTGGACCTCAAAGGTGATTCCTCCTCCGTTCACCTTGATGTTTACGTCGGGTGGGAATCCAACGAGGGTGATGCCTCGGATTCCTTTTTGATATGGTAGCCACGCGGATGCCTTTACATTATTGTTGACACTGTTTATTCTGGATAAAGACGGGTCGGCCTTGAGGGGTACCCGCACGAGGTTATGATGAGAGTGATATGAAGTCGGGTGGACCTGGACGGTGCCCGAGTAATGAATACGAGGCGTGGCCGGGCATTCTTAGCCCTTGCCGCAAGTCCTCGAGACGGGGCGACGGGGTCACATCTTTCGTGAGTCTCTGCTTGTTACCGCACTACCAACACACTAACGGTTTGGATATTTGATCCGAGGGGCCTCTGGCCTGATAGCACTAACCATCACGTGGGCATAGTATGGGCGTTCTGCGCCGTATACATCAGCCGAAGCTTATTTGACGTCAGTAAGGAGCGGCGCACGCCGAGTTGGACTGGAAACGCAACCGCGCTTGTATAAGGGGTTGCTAGGTCTGCTCTCAGTGGCCCCGTAACGTGCAGGAGTTCCCGGAGCGATGACCCAAGACCCCTGGGGGCATAGGTTTAGTCCGGCGTGCTGACCTCTTTTCTAAGCCTAGGTCGGGTTGCGGCGTATCGTTTGGCCGAGGTCGGGCATGACCCAGAAAAGTGTGTCCGGCCGGAGTTAAACGAGCGAGGTGGGTAAGTTGGTGCACCCCTGCAGGAAAGTAACAATCTATCGATAGCCTGTCCTACCGTAACGGACACTCGGAGTTGTATCCCGATCGGTACAACTAAAACTGATGACTTGAGATGAAATGGATAGTATGGCTCTGAGATTGCTTTCTCGCAGGGAGTCGAGGAAGAATCTCTGGGCGAGGTTGATAACGTTACTACTACATTACATTATGCTAATCTGCACTCTTCTAATGCTGCAAGATGATTGAAGATGCTAGTCTTCGATAGGAATATGCCTTCCTCTCTATTCTGGCATTTCTGCAGCCCAGTCCACTTATACAGCCCTCCTTTGAAAATATTGCATATGTAGTGTAGATCCTTGCTTGCTGAGTACTTCAAATGAGTACTCACGTTTGCTTTACTTTCTTTTTCTCCCCATATCTAATTGTCGCCGCCAGATGACGGAGCTCCTGAGATAGCTGCCCCCGCCGACGGCTACTACTACTACTACCCTCCCGGCGAGTACTACTACGAGGAGCCGACCGACGACCAGGAGTAGGTTCGGAGGGTCCTAGGAGAGGCCTACGCCTTTCGATCGTAGTATTTTATTTTGCCCCGCCTTTCTAAAGGCTTATCTGTTTCTCTGTAATATATGTACCCAGATATCTGATGCTTCCGCTGACGCTTGTATGCCATCGAGCTATGTATTCGAGCCCTGGAGGCCCTGACTTGTAGTATAAAGCTTGTATGACTTTATTTATGTTTTAAAGTTGTGTTGTGATATCTTCAAGTGAGTCCTTAGGCTTGATCATGTGCATTTGCGTGTATGATTAGTGCACGATTAAGCCGGGGTCGTCACACGGAGCCCTCGTCATCAACGAGGACGGCCACCCCTCTCCTTCTTCCTACCGCCTCGTCCGGCCGAAGACCGAGCCGGGTTTGCTCCCCGTGAAGAAGGAGCATGAGGCCATGGCCGCCGCCGACGAGACCGCCCTCAAGTGGGTGAAGGCGGACTACGTCCACGAGCAGATGGAGCGCCAGCGCCGGGCCTTCGAGGAGATCGCCGCTCGGCGCCGCAAACACGAGGAGGGAGGTGTGGTCATCCTCGACAGTGACGGCGAGGATGCGCCCGGGCCGTCCAACCCCCCGCGCATCGGCGACGCTGGTGAGGGGTGAAGCAGAGACGGCGGCGGCACCCAGCACAGCGGCGACGATGACGGCGACGACGGCGGCGACTACACCCGGTTCTACAGGCTCCTCGGAATGTAGAAGCCGGGAGGCGGCGGTGGCTGGGCGTAGTCGTTTTTAGTTTGTGTTTTTAATTTTTTGTACAAATATCAATGAAATCGTCTAATTTGAACGAAATTGTGTCGTGTTTGGTCAATTTTATGTTTTAAAAAACAACGTCTGGGGACGACCTAGGGGCGGTGGCTGGAAATCCGATCGGCCCCACGCCGAAATTATCGTCGGTTTGCCTCCAGGCGGCGCTATCTCAAACCCCTGAGGAGCCGAACGGCTGAAATGCTATAAGAAGAAGAGTACGATCACTCCTGTTACCACGCACGCACGCACGTCCAGCACGTACTGGCCAAATTGTAGCAGCAGCAGGACGTGACTATGATGGTGTTAACGTTGAGGACCGGCCTAGCATAGCAATGGCCTTCGTGTTTCATCTTTCGTGCATGTGCCCGGATTCATCGCGATCGCAATCTCGACCGAGGCGTGAGACTTGATCGTGGGGCTGATCGATCAGGACCAATAATCGTGATGGTTTTGTGCGACTAAGGTGCACGCATCTTTCTTGCATATCACATCGCCCGGCCGGCCAGACGCCCGGCCGGCGCAGACGCTCGCGGAGCGCGCGGTCCCGATCATAACATACGAAGAGCAGCGTCCAAAAGGGATCTTTTTCCGTGCATTTATTTTGCGAGAACCAGTTTTTTTTTCCGGGATTGCCAAATCTCGGTTAGACAAGTCTTAGTCGATACTATATTCGTGAGATCTTAGAGCATCTACAGTCGGGCGTCTCAAATCGGCCTGAAACGTCCGAATGGCCCGCCCGGTCGCTGACCGGTCACAAAAAATCTGACCCAGACGGACGCCTCAAACGGGCATCACACGCCATCGGCACCCCTTATATCCAGCCCAAATATGGGGCGGATATGGGGGAGCCCGGGCGCACCCGTCATGTCGGACTGACGGCGAGGTCTCACGCGGATACGTCTGGAAACCCGGCGGTCCGAAACTCGTCTCCTCCGTCGGAGCAATGTCACCGCGTGGCGCCGCTCCGGCAGGCTACGTAGTGCCTAGGCCGGTTATTTAAGTCGACCGCCGGCATCGAAACCCTACCATCCACATTTTCCTCCGCCAGTCCGTCGCCGCTGCCAATTTGCATACCTCATCCGCCTAGTAGCCATGCCCCCACGCCGCCGGGTGAGGAGCCACCCATTTCTAACGTCGGAGTGCTGGCTCGAGCTCCTTGAGCAGATCCGGGCAAGGCGCGAAGCCCGGATCACCGCGGGGCTACCTCCCGATGCAGTGGATCCGGAGGAGGAGTTGGAGGAGGAGGAGGAGGAGGATGTTGGGGAGGAGGAGGATGTGGGGGATGCTGGCGACGCGGATCTGCAGGCGGAGCAACAGACCATCCTCGATTCCATCCGCTCGGAGTCGGCTGCGGAGGCCAGACGCCGTCGCCGGCAGGAGGTGGAGGCCGCGGAGGAGGCGGAGATGCTCGCCTACATGGATGAGGTCGAGCAGGAGGAGGATGAGCATGAGCCCTCCTACGCGCCCGTCCAGCAGCACCCGGCACCGACGTCATGGACGTCTCCGATGACGAAGATTAGATAGGGTAGTACGTAGGATTTTTTTTTCATGCTTTGGGGTTGAAATATGAGAGACTCAGATGCAGAGTGGCTAATTTGAGGCATGACCGATCACCGGGTGTTTGAGGGTCCGGATTTGTAAAGTCCGGTTGTAGATGCTCTTACGTAAAGATCCGTGTAATTTTTAATTTTTTTTTCTTACATGTTATGTCACTTGACCTAGACTTGGTTAAGTTTTTTTTTTTTCCGGTCGACGGCAATTTTCACCGGCCTTCTTGTATTGCCATTGCATCGCCCTCTTCATCTCCACTGGGAGAAACAACGCGGCATGTCAACGAAAAAAGAGGTGACGTATGCTTTCGGGTTCAGGAGAGGAATTCAGTATACGTACATTTTTATATCTATCTATCTATATACGTACATGCAGTGAGTTATGCACCGCACGAACTGGCCTGGGGCGAGCTGAGCTGAGCTAGCTATAGTAGCGGCTAGCGGCCGTGGCAGGTGGATCGGCATCGAGACAAACTGCACATGCATGCAGCGGCCGGCCGGTACTTGGACTACTGGAACATGCAGATGCCGCGCAGCTAATAAGGGAGGCTAAGCTAGCTAGGGCATATAAATCTGTACGTGCAGGCAGGCGCGGCAGCGTACCAGCAACGGTACGCTCCGTGCACGCACGCGCGCATCCGTCCGTGATCATGGATCCACCACGGTCGACTTGTCACGCGCGTCTAGTTAATGCGCCGTCGCCCGTCGCCCAACCGGGGCTCCGCCGGCCAGATCGAGATCGGTACGCGCGCACGTAACTCGCCTACGTACGTACGTACGAGCGTGCATTTACGCTGCTGCACGTACGTGGTTTGCCGGCGCGGCACGCGCTCGTGTGCCTGTCGGGCCGTCGCGTCGAGCGGGTGGGCGGCCGCGCCACGTACGGCATGGCACGGCCGGGCGGCGGACGTACCCGCGCGCCCGGCCGTCGTCGTCGCCGAGTCGTGTCCTGCTTGTCCGTGCGAGCGAGAGGCCTGCCGGCCGCGTGCGCGTTCGCGCACCGGTTGCTATCACGTATGCTTCGGCTGCACGCGCCGCGTGTGCCGCTGCGCGCCACCGGCGGGCACTGCCGGCTCGTGCGCGCAAGAGGCGCATGTGCAGTAGAACCGAGTTTCTCCGCTCCACTCCGTGCTCCCTCGGACGCATATGCACCGGCCCGGCCGCGTCTTTGTCGCGCTCTGTCCTGTTGCTCCGTGCGAGCGAGCGCGACCTGCCGACCGCGTGCGCGCTCTCGCCCGGGTTGCCACCTGCCCATCATGTACGCTTTGCCTTCACCCGCGCACGTACGCGTCACTCAAGGCGTCCTGAGCATAGCATGCGTGGGCATGGCCCCGGCGCGCTGCTGGCCGGCACGTGCGGAACCGGGCGCGCCCTGCCTGCAGACTGATCGTGTGCGCCCCGGGGTCGACCGGCTTCCCCTGTGCACTGATGTGCCGGGCTAGCTGCGTTCGTGAGTTCGTGTGGCGCGGGTGCGAGGGCGCGTCGGGATCGGCCGGGCGTGGTGGGCTGCCGAGCGCATGTGCGCAGCTGAGTGAGATGGCTCCGGGCCAGGCCACCGATGGATGGAATAGCTAGTGGCTGGCCGTGCATGTTACTCGCCACGCCAAAAGCTGCCGACGATTCTGTTCCGCTGTCGGTGACCGCGACGCCGCCGTGGCCGTGGCCGTGGCCCGGAGCGCGGCTGCCACCACCACCATGTATGCACACAACGTGAGTGAATTTCCGCTTTCATCTCCGCCGCATCGCTCTCGCTGTTCCCCTTTCCATGGCAAGCATATCTGCTGACATTTTTTCGAATTAATAACATATCTACGAACTTGGTAGTAACTGAAATTAAGAACATATGCACAAACTTGGCAGCTGATTCAGTAAATTCAGGGTACATGGTTGTTTGTGCCGCCGTATTTTCCGTGGTTTGCAGGGTGGGTCTCTCTGTCTATGATGCGCAAACTTCGGATCTCAAAAATAGAATGATCCCGAGAGCTAGCCTGGGTCATCAGGCGTGACGCAAATACTATGACGGCATACATACACCTACGAGCCAAGGCCATGATGGCCTGGACCAAATGCATCTCCTCACCTGAACGCCAGCCCTGGACCATGTACGCAGCAACAAAATACCATCATGCTAAACAGTATCACCATCACCATCATCATCAATACCAAATGCGTACAAAACATTAGTAGCAAACATCAACCACCTCTGCACCAGAAACAAGACCACATACAGGTTTCAACTGGTTTTTCACTTTACAGTTTATTCAGTATACCACCCCATCAGATCAGACACTTCCGAGTCGGGTAGTTATCAGTTACACAAAAGAATTGTTCAGTGTCAAGGGCTGTTCTGCTTGCAAAATGTAACAGCACATACTACTGAGAAGATCAACTATACATTGCAGGCAACTTGGGTGATTTGCACCCAGCAGGCATCAGAATTCACAGCAGAAACCAACTTGGACCACGTTCATGTAGACATTTCACCCTTTTTTGTTTTGTTTGTCTCCCCATCTTCAATGGGTTTCCAGTAACCCTTCCACCGGCTTCCGCTTGGCAGCTGTGAGCCATGTAAACCTAACCTACAATTTTTTTTTTCAAACAATAACCTACATTTTACATTCTACTGCTATAGGCCACTATGCCGATATACGTTTTTTTTCCCTTTTCCATCAGATGCTATGCCGATAATACTGACCAGTGCTACACATGCGCTTGAATAACCATCAGAGCAGAACTAAGTCAGTTTCATGATCTTAGTACATCTGGAAGCTCATAAAAGAATACCCTGATCTTCAGATTCCCTTTGCTAGGGGCAATAAGGAGATGAAAAGAAACCCACAGACATGATTGAATATCGGCCCGATGATCAGCATATAAGATGCAAAAGAATAAGTGCCAGATGATCCAGCAATATCCTAGCCAATTGTACTCCAACAGTCAGCTGTTGCCTGGTAGGCCACCCCATACTGGTGCAGGTGCCGAGAGTAAAATGAGTCATTGTACATGCTTTTTGGCAGCTGTGATGCGTCAACGATGGACATTGTCAGCTCTGAGTCTCTACATTTCACCTTTCCATAGACATCATTGATGACATATTTCATGAAATCTTCCTTCAGAGAGCTAGGATCAAGAAGAGTATCTGATTGAGGGATGAGGCCCCAGTGATATACAATGTTGGGTTTGATGACTGTATGATCAACTTCCTGTGATGAATTGGGGTCACACTCAATGCCGTTATTTTCCAGCTGCAGAGCACAAGTTAAAACCATTTAGATTTACATCCTTGCACTAAATGAATAGTTGAGCTGCGTGAGTATGAAGGAAAAACAACACGACTGCACTGCAGCAAACAAACCTTGAGAATAAGGTAAGGGAAGCGGGATTTAACCCATCCACTCCAATCATGCAGTTCTTCAGAAGTTGGAGCACACAGAGCAATGCGAAGAAATTGTTCATATGTTGTCGAATATGGGAAGGGTTCAAAAATCCATGCCCACTCAAAATCATGGCTCCCTAGGTCCTGTGCCAAACAATAAAGAACTGTTAAGAGTTGATGCAAAAATAAACTCGAAGTGTTCAAGCAAACATATGCGCACTGGTCTAGTACTAGAGAAAACTGAACCGCAAAAATATTCCAAGATAAGGTGCATCATGTACAGTTTTGTTAAGAGGACAGACAAGGGGAAAATGTATACTCACTGAAATGATATTGTGAACTAAAACTTCAGATGAGTATCAATGAACTAGGCGTATAGCAAAATGCAAAAAGTAAGTATAGTCAAGTACTTGAAGTGAACAAGGAACACGAGATAGGTGTCTATGTGTCAAGCTAGATCATTTTGAATGGTTGAAATGCAGAAACCATAGTGGCATGAAACAGTGGATTAGTTGTCCCTGGGAAAGAAATTTAGAACAGGAAAGAGTGCCGAATACATGCATGCATGGAAGATCTGAATTTGTGGCATAGGAATGTCAGAATGTGTTGGTTTATGTAAGCATAAGCAAGTTGACCAATCTCAGCTACATATCACCAATCCACCATCATTTACTAAAAAATGGGAAGCTACTCAGCTTTAGTACACTTTGTATTAAAGTTGTACTAAAGCTGCGACAAGTAATATGGATCGGAGGGAGTAATAATGTTTCAATAAATGACTAAATATCTATACCATATGGAGTTTTAAACAAAACCTCCTCAGAATAACAAAATCTGTGCATTTCACAAACTCCGCCAGACTTCGAAAAGCAGGACGAACACAACTATAAGTGAAACTACCTAACTTACTGACCTTGGTCAAAACATAACCACGCATAAGCTCCTCTCTGATCTTCCTGAAGGTACCTTCCGTCATATTAGACGCACAGAGCTCCGGCGGAGAACAAGGCATCACTATGGGCATTAAACACCCATCTGAACGCATGCAGTTAGTTTGCTGACCATGCAGATCTACTGGAATATGCCAAGGCCAGTGAGCAAATATCTCAAAGAACATGGTGAACAGACCATTGGCAGTGGCATTTGGAAATCTCTGACAAACATATGCTGCAAGAATCGCCAAATGAATCCCAGCAAAGAAACCAAGCAACTGCAAAATGGCATAGGACATGTCAACATGACACGGCCAGACCAGAATATAGCTGAACAGCAATCAGCAGCACATATTAAACAACATACATGGCAATGAAGTCCCCGCCTCCTAGCCCATAGTTTTATGCATCGCAACAGAACTTGGAACTTCTGCATGAATTGTTAACAAACAGAATTTGAAGTGAAAAAATAACAATTATTTGAAGTACTCTTGTGTAAAAATAATAATGAGCAATACCACAGTCACAGTAAATCAATGGAAACAAGAGCACGGATAAGAGTAAGTAAATAAATCAAAGGAAACAAGAGCATGTTAAGCAGGAAGTGCAGAAATAGATGAATACAAGAGTAAGTAAATGAATTGAGGAGAAGTGTAGATTCAAACATGACTACTTGGGCCCTCATGTACAATTATGTAGGGGACAAAAATGTGACCGAGTGCTGGTGAATTAAATTAGAATAGTCTGTAACCTCTTGATTCGGCACTAGCTGCACAATCTGTTCATTAACACGAACTCCAGACAAACTCTTCCAACTCCGTGAATCAAGTCTCCGAAGATACTGAGGACTAGATGTATTTATAGCCTGCATGAGCAAGTAAACCCGTCAGAATATAGACCTTCCATTTTTACATAGTACACGTCTGTGGGACAGTCATGATAAAGATAATTTGGAGGGATCATACTCCACATATATGGATTTATCTTGTAAGTATCATTTAGGGTACTGAACTCAGAGAAACTGCAGAAGCATTACTACTAGCAAAATTAGATGTGAGTTCTTTTGATCAACGTAAATTCTTTGCAAATGTGTTGATCAAACAAAAAGTCGGTGCGTACATGGGAATATGTGGTGGCTTTTAGGCCTGCTCAGCCCGACTCCTTGACTGACTGCTTGGCAAGCAGAAAAATAGAATTATATATTGTGCCCCTATTCCTGGGGATTAGCAAATGTCACTCGGTAGGCATGTGATAGAACATAACAATAATATTGGTCCCTATCTGATCCAACTCTCCAATAAATCCATAAGATTCAGAGGGGAAGGGCTTGATACACGTGGACCAACAAGCAAATTCACCAGCCATAGTTAATTTTGACAGGGTGCTAGTTAGCATGGCTTGAAGCCAGATTTCACACCTTTTGCTCTGATAAGCCTGACGAGAATTGGCTTCATCATGCACATATTGCTGTGAGCAAATGAACCAAGTACAGGGCGTTTCTTTTTCGAGCATCAATGTTTTTCAGGCTAGTTTCGAGAAACAGCTGGTACGAAATGGGTGAGGCGATGACGTACAGTGGACTTCTCCTGACTAATGGTCAAATGACATTAGATGTCCCATAATTTTTTTGCAAGGCTGGGGGTAAATTATGGGGGTGATGTCAAGGAAAAGAAGTGAGATCTTGTCACACAGATAGAGAAGTTTGATGCTCAGGATGAGCAACATGGGTTATCCAATAATCTTCTGGATGTGGTGTCAGATATCTGGTATGATTATTCTGAACATCTAAAGAGAGGTAGAGGGGTGCACAATAGTTGTTAGCTGGTAGCCCCAAGTCACTAACAGAGTCTTTTTCCACAGTGCGGCAAAGGCCATAAAAGAGAATGTTCTATCATGTGTCCTGAGGATGGAGAGTGCAAGGAAAGTCAGGATCGTATTTGTGCACTTCTAGAACTTCATTCGGTTCTGAATCAGTCAGGTTTCACACCGGAAAAAGGTATCCGAGGTTCAGGGCCATGTTTGATGATTTTGAGGTGCCAGATTTAAAGAGATTATATACTACAAAGTTATACCCTTAGCTCCTCAGATCAGAGGCACTTCAACTATCTAGAACAATATCGTCCTAATGGTAAGCTGCTCACTAACAGGTTCACTCCATGAGTTAAGGTAATTGCACATAATCAGACAGGGTTCATAAATACAGGTATAGTTTTCTAGAAGGGGTGTCAGTACAACAAACTTGCCTGAACTGCATCAAGGACTGGGAGCTGGGCGTATGTCAGATCAACAGAAATCCCACTGAATGTAAATCGCATCAATGGAACCTTGGCATTTTCCACAGTCTGCAGTCCTGATACTTCCGGCCTGCACTTGAGAATTTGTCGCAGAACAACAAAAAAGTGGTGCTGCAAGATTGACATGACATGTGTTAGTATCCTGAAGCAAAGGTGGAGAAAGAAGGAACACAAACCACGATAGTTACCGGCAAGTTGGTGATACAGGGACCAACACATAGCGCATCGATGTCAGATTCAGGTCCGTGAGCCTTGAACAAACAAAAATGCTTGATCAGCCAAAGCACTTGATTTATTGCATCATAAGCGGCAACTAGAACAAACAGAAGGTGCACAAATATGTGACAAGGCATGTAACTTATAATGGCACATGCAATTAACGCTCAGAGAATGATCTGGGCATAAGGGCAGGCACTGTAAATAACAGACCATTTTCTGCTCCTGTATTGTCTCTGCTAATAGGTTTGTAATCTACCTTCCTTGCAATATAGGCCGGCTTTATTGCCAAAAGGTGTGAGGCACTAAACCTAGGCATTACTACAAACATGAAATTCCATAGAAATCTCAAAGCGTGAATTGGGGATAATCCAACCAACTTACAACTACAAACATGGAATTCTATATGGAACCTGAAATTGGTCATGATCCAACCAATTTACTACTACAAACATGGAATTCTATAGAATCTTGAAATTGGGGATAATCCAACAAATATGGTCAACCCCGCAAACATTCAAAGAAACCATGGCCACACTTTTGTAAATATCTTGCGTTCTTGCTTACCCCTAACGTGTAAGAACCATAGGTCAGGACCGTAGCCGTCACCCGCCTCGGGGGAACCCTCTCCTCACAGGCCACCGCCTTGGCCCAGTCCGTCACAATCTGCGAGAGCAAGCATATGAAAACTCAAGAAATCAGGAAGTCCAGCCCGACGCACATGCCCGCAATACCCAATTTTTTCAAGCCGGAATCCCCATGCCCCAGTACCTTCTTGAGCTCGCGGATGACCTGCTCCCTGGTCTCCTCCTCCTCGGGCGTCGGGATGGCCCCCTCGTCCGTCAAGAACTGCATCGTCCCCAAGGAAAGGAAGCACGAGATTACGTAAAGCCGATCGGGGACAGCAGAGAAACCAGAGGAATCGGCGGCTGGCGGGGGGCTCACCTGGACGAGGGAGTGGGTCCGGCGGTAGTCCATCTCGAAGAAGAAGTCGGGAGGGGGCCGGTGCGCAACCGGCCAGGGGAGGAGGCGGCGGCCCGCGGGGAGAGGGGGCGGCGGGGGCGGGTACATGAGGAAGGGTAGGGGTTGGGGCTCGAGGAGCGCCGGGGCGGCGTGGGTCCAGACCGGCAGGTCCGGCGCCATCGCCGGCAGCGGGCAGTAGACGGCCATGGCGGGGACGGCGATCGCCGGCGGCGGAGGAGACGGGGAGGGGAAGGGGGCGAAATTCCCCTCTTTTCCGTCCGACGCGTCTTGCGTGAGGTCGGCTGGGGTTCTGCGGGGGGAGAGGGAGGACGGGATGGAGCGGTGGGGAAGAGGGAGGCGGCGGCGGTTTTGTTGCTGTGTTTTGGGCCGCCAGCCGATGCGGGGCCGTGTCAGAGACAGCGCCGCGGGCGTGGCGCTGCTGGCTCCGGGACAGCGGCCGTTCCAGAAACTTCGGTTCGGTCTCCAGCGATTTGTGGTCAAGAATTTTTTTTGACTCCAACGCGTGGGTTTTTCTGTGACGCGTCGAGAGTCGACTGTGCCAAAAAATTCGGTTTCCAGAAAGTAGGAGAGAATTATAAATTTACAGATATTTTTTTCTCGATCTTCTTTTCAGTCATTTAGAATCTGTTTTCCTTTAAGCCTGGTCAAAAATGTTCTGGAATTCTAAAAATGATCTGTAATCTTAAAAAACAAAATGTGAATTCAGAAAATCCGTATTTTCATAAATTTCACATGTTTTTAAAATGTTTTCAGATTTCGAAAAAATATTCCAAATCTAAAAATGCTCTGGAATTTAAAAAATATCACAGGGCTTCATAAAAGATCATACTTTAATAAAATGTTTAAAATTCGAAAATATTCATAAATTCGTAAAATAATCCTATATTTCCAAAAAAAGACATTATTTCAAAAAATATGCCCGAATTCAAAAAATATTCATGAATTTTAAAATATTCTCGGATTTTTAAAAAAGATCCCAAATATGGTAACTAAAAAATGAAAGAAAATGAAACCATAACAAAAATAAAGAAAACCACAGAAACAAAGGAAGAACTGGTGAATTCTCTTGGAAGTTTCTAACTGGGCCAGCCCAATTGTGCACAGGAGTATGTAAGGGTGCTCGTTTGGTCGACGCGAGGTTTTTTTTTTTTGAAAAACAGCTCCTTTATTAATTGGCTACAATTGTAGCATCAGAGACAATCAGAGGAATAACAACCATCGGGGCTGCATCCATCCATACATTAGGAGGAGTGAATCTAGCTAGTCTAGCTAATTCGTGGGGTACTTTATTGTTCTCTCTAAAACAATGCTAAAAAACAATATGTCTGAAATCTAACATGAAATAACAATCATCAAATATCGCGCTGGACACCGAAGAAGAGTAGCCCTCTCTGAGTGCTGAGATCACCTCCACATTATCTGAATTTACTTCAATTTTGCTGCATCCAGCTGTGCGGGCGAGGTTTAAGCCAAACCTAATTGCAATTGCTTCTGCTGTGAAGGCATCATAGCAGATTCCAAGTTTTGGTCTCTGATGACAGCACCTACTGAACCTTCAAGTGAGTCATGATCAAAACCCGCATCCACATTTAGCTTGACATTATCAGTCCTCGGTTTCGTCCAGCCTCCCACACGAATTTTTGGCTTTGAGGAATTCGCTGCAATGAAGTTCGCCGCCAAGGCTCGTACAACAGGGTTGATATGTGGCGCCGTTTGTGGATCACCTCCATGTGTAATCTTTCTCCTTTCCCACCACAAAAAAACAACAGCATGTAGCCACAGTTTCTCTCAGTTTCGGCAAACCTAGCACATGGATATGATCGTCTGGTAAACCGAGAAGAAATTCCAACACTAACTCCCCAGATGTGTTCTGTAACACCCCCAGTGGTTGGCTACAGTAATCCCCTTTTGATAATGCCATGTCATCATGATCAACAGTGCCTAAACATCGTTTGGATCATATCCCTTTTCAATTCAAATTCAAATGGAAAATTCAAACTGAAAGTGAGAATAAAAGTTGTTCAAATCCAGGAACTAAAATGTTCATAATATTGTAAATATTCCAAAGACAATTCTAAAATTATGATCAACTTTTATTAAATTAATTATGTGCCTCAAACAGCAATAAAACAGAGATATTTAATCCATATTCATTTAATAAAAATCCAAATAAAAAGATATGGACTTCAAACCATTTTCTGGCAGTGGCAAATAATGCACCATATTTAATGGGCTGAGTCACATATTTTGCAAAACTTAACTGGTGGCTAAACTATTTGCAAAACAGAGATAAAAGAAGAAAACAGAAAAGAGAAAAGAAAAAGCCCGCAGCTGCTGGGCCTGAGTCACCCGGCCCAACTCCCCTTCCCCTTTCTACTGCTCACCTGCGCTCGCTGTCGAGCACCGCGCGTGCACGACGCGCGCAGCCAGGCTCCCCTTCCCCTTGCTCGACAGCGCACCGCGCCCGCGAGGAGGGATAATGGCAAGCCCTGGCGCCCCCCTGGCCTCTCCCTCGCTCAGTCCCTCTCTCTCCCTGGCTCCCCTCACCTCACCCGACGCCGCCATGGACGGCCGCGGCTGAGCTACGCGACCACCGTGCCCCATTCGCCTCCCTGACGGGTCCTCCGTGCTCGCCGTCGTCGTCTTCTTCGACCGCGCCAACGAACCGAAGCTCGGAGCCACCGCAACGCCCACGACGCCGCCTTCTTCCTCCTTTGCTCCGACGAGCTTTGCCGCCGAATCCGCCGCACCGAGCCCTCCCCGAGCCCACTTGAGCACACCTGCAGGAGCACCGTGAGTATGCGCTTCTTTCCCCTCTCTTTCCCGAGCATTTCCGCCGCCATAGCTCCTCCTCCACGTTGTGCCGAACGCGGCTCCACCTGAGCTCGTCGCGGGCTGCCCTTCGGCGACCAAATGGTCACGGGCCCATGCGCAACTCGCTCACCACTTCGCGTAGATCCCAACGCGCACACACACGCGACTCGCCGTGCCCCGCAGTCCCCTGTTCGCCGCCCACCCGAAACCCACCACCGCCTAGCTCGTCGCCGGTGCCGTTCCCGGCCGTCTCCGACCATGCCACCACGACCATTGGACGCGGCATGTAGTGGCCATTCCAGAGCACCTAGCCACGCGCCAAACCGTGCCCTACAGACGATTCCCGAGCTCGCCGGAGTTCGACGCCGCGCTCGGGCTCGCCGGTGCACTCCGGTGGCCGGTGCCGACGTGGCTGCCACCTGGCACCGCGGGCCCCGCCTCTCTGCCGCTGACAAAGGGCGCCACTGGGCCCCTTTGACCCAGTCCACGCTGACTGAGCTGGCCCCATGTCACTGACATGTGGGCCCCGCCTGTTTAAAATGATTTTAAAAATAAATAAACTGTTAACTAAGTTGTTAATTAGGTTAATTAGTTAATCACTCACTGACAGGTGGGACCACACCCCTAACTAATTAGTTTAGTTAAATTAAACACTGGATTAGCTCTGTGTCTATGACAATAGGGTCCCACATGTCAGGTTGACTGGTCAACTGACCAGTTGACTGCTGACGCAGTACTGATGTCATGCTGATGTCATTAATCAATTTCTGTCGAATGTAATTAAATCCAGAAATTCCAGAAAATGATTAAAACTTTAGAAAATCGTAGAAAATAAACCGTAGCTCGGATCGAAAAACTTTATACATGAAAGTTGTTCGGAACGACGAGACGAAGCTGACCATGCCCTCTGTTTCCGTGACGGGACCCTCTATGGAGGTGAACCCGCAACTTTTTGCCCATTTCCGGTAGATGAATAGTGCATAGATACCGATTAATAAATCCAACTTAAATCCTAAAATAACTAAAATGACTTAGACATGTTTTTAGGCGACCCTGCACTGCACGTTAGCATAGCATGCTCTGTGTCGCATATGTTTGTTGTGTATTTATCTGTTTCCTCCCCCTCTTCTTTCTCGATAGACCCCGAGACCGCTGCTGATGCCGCTGTGATCGACTACGTCACCGACGACTCTTCTTCCTTTTCAGCAGAGCTTCCAGGCAAGCACCCCCCTTGAGCATACCGATATCGCCTATTCTTTCTCTCTCATGCTTGCATTAGAAATTGCTGCTGCTACTGTTTAACCTATTCTGATGCATAGCCTGTTTATTGTAACCTGCTATTGAAACCTTACCTGCTTATCCTAAAACTGCTTAGTATAGGCTGGGTAGAGACCCACTAGAGAACCCCACTTTGTCCCTTGTTGCCCCGCTGGATTAACAGAAGACCCGATCAACGGGATTGAAGACCAGGCCCCGGCACCGCACCTCACCCCCTTAGTTGTACGACACTACTGGGTTACTATCGAGTGCCGAGGGTGATACCTCGTCAGCACTCCTGATGTTAACCTTGTAGGGTAGATAATTGGTCGTGGTCATCGAGGGTGATTCCTCCTTCTCCACTTCTGATACGACCTTGTCGTGCAACACTTCAAGTTTGAACCTCGAGGGTGATTCCTCCTAAGTTCAACTTGACGGTTACATCGAGTGGGCATCCGTCGAGGGTCATACCTCGGATTCCCTTGATGTTATGGACACACGGATACCTGGACTTTACACTGTTACTTGGAAAGGCGGGTCGACCCTGAGGGGTACCCGCATGAGCCTAAGTGGCGAGTGTTGTGGAGACGGGTTGACCTGGATGGTGCCCGAGTGATGAATACGAGGCGTGGCCGGGCATTCTTGGCCCTTGCCGCAAGTCCTTGAGACGGGGCGACGGGGTCACATCAATCGTGAGTCTCTGCTCGTTACCGCACCCCTAATGTACTAACGATTTGGATATTTGATCCGAGTGGGCCTCTGGCCCGATAGCACTAACCATCACGTGGGATCAGTTATGGGCACTCTGCATCATAGCATCAGCCGTAAGCTCTGTCAGACGTCCAGTTCAGCAGTGCGGCATGGAGTGATTGGCGCCATTCACGACAAATGTGGTGCTTGGATCTGAGCCATGTGCGCAACGACCCGGAGGGCGAGGGGCGATGGCCCAAGACCCCCGAGCGCTTAGGATGTAGACCGACGGGGACCTCTCTGCTGAGCTCTAGGTAGGGTTGCGGTGTGTCGTTTGGCCGAGGCCAGGCATGACCCAGAAAGTGTGTCCGGCCGGAGTTAAGCGAGCGTGGTGGGTAAGTTGGTGCACCCCTGCAGGGAAGAAAACATCTATCGATAGCCTGTCCTATGGTAACGGACACTCGGAGTTGTATCCCGATCGATACAGCTAGAACTTGAGATGATACCTGGATATGTGGCTCTGGGATTGCTTCTCGCAGGGAGTCGAGAAGGGATCTCAGGACGAGGTTGATGACTGTATGGCTCTGGGATTTCTTTCTCGCAGGGAGTCGAGGAAGGATCTCTGGCCGAGGTTGATACTTAATGATACTACTACTTTATATTGTACTAATCTACACTCTTCTAATGCTGCAAGACCTCTGAAGATGCTAGTCTTCGATAGGACTAGGCCTTCCCTCTATTCTGGAATTTCTGCAGGCCAGTCCACATATACAGCCTCCCCTTGATAATGTTGCATATGTAGTGTAGATCCTTGCTTGCTGAGTACTTCGGATGAGTACTCACGGTTGCTTTGCTTTTTTTCCCCATATCCTTTTGATGCAACCAGATGACGGAGCCCCGGGTACAGCTGCCCACGCTGTCGATCGCTACTACTACCCCGAGGGTGGATACTTCTATGAGTTGGCCGACGACCAGGAGTAGGTTCGGAGGGTCCCAGGCAGGAGGCCTGCGCCTTTCGATCGTAGCTTTTGTTTTGCCCCGCCTTTCTAGAGGCTTATCTGTTTCTGTTTCATATATGTACTCAGATATCTGATGCTTCCGCTGACGCTTGTATGCGAGCTTATGTATTCGAGCCCTCGAGGCCCCTGGCTTGTAATATAAAGCTTGTATGACTTTATTTATGTTTTAGAATTGTGTTGTGATATCTTCCCATGAGTCCTTAGGCTTGATCGTGTGCATTTGCGAGTATGATTAGTGCACGATTGAGCCGGGGGCGTCACATGTTCATCTCTAATCCCTTCTGTATCACATCTAGCACTCCAAGGAGTTTCCATACCTGAACCGCAACTGGGCATTCAAATAGAAGATGGCTAATACTCTCCGGCCCTTGGTTGCATACTGGGCAATGTGGCTTGATCTTGATGTGTTTATCAGCTAGTATTGCACGGCATGGAATAGCACTAAGAAGTGCTCTCCAGACAAAAAATTTAATCTTTGCTGGGCAGCTCAAACTCCACACCGAATCCCATGTAGGTGTTGGCGAGGATGAGCACGGCGTACCCTGCGAATTGTGGCCAAACTTTGACTCCCAGACGGCATGATATGCTGATTTTACCGTGAACACGCCTGTTTTAGTAAAACTCCATGCTAAAAAGTCTGTCATTTCATATACTGGGAGTGGGATTGCAAGAATTCTCTGAGCATCAACACTGCAAAAAGTTTGGTTCACCAGCAACGAATCCCAGTCACCTGACACTGGATCAATAAGATCTGACACCCGAGAGAGGAGATGATTTCCTCTACTAGATATAACCTTCCTGGATGGTGATTGTGGGATCCAACTATATTCCCATATCTTAATTTTTTGACCATCACCCACCCTCCAAATGTGTCCATGTTTCAAAGTCTCCACACCTGCTGACCCAATCAGCCCTAAATCCCAGTTCTAATAACATTGCCTCCAAAAAAAACCACTCGACACGATCGTAGGCTTTGTGCATATCCAATTTTACCGCACACCATCCCTCCTTGCCTTTTTTTCTTCTGTTTAATTGCATGGAGACTCTCGTAAGCTATTAAGACATTATCAGTGATGAGCCTCCCTGGAACAAAGGCACTCTGTGTAGGACTAATGATTTCTGGAAGCAAGTTTTTCAGTCTTATAGCAATCATCTTTGAGATAACTTTATAGACCACATTACACAACCTAATGGGTCTGAACTGTGTAACTTTCTCAGGTGTGTTTACCTTGGGGATCATCACAATAGTTGTGTCGTTCCATCCTGGTGGTATCTCCTGTGAATTAACTGCACCAAGAACTTCCATCACAAGATCTTCCCCTAGCATTGGCCAAAACCTCTTATAAAAAACTGCATGTAACCTATCCGGCCCGGGAGCTTTGAAGTCACCAATCGAGAACAAAGCTTTCCTAACCTTTTCTGCCGTACAGGGGGCCATAAGAACTTCATTCATGGCTTCAGTTACACGTCGTTGCACCTTGGACAGCACATTCAGATCCTGCTGCTGAACATGTGCTGTGAACAGATCAGAAAAGTAGTCTGAAATAATGGTATTAATGTCCTCCTCACTTTTCTTCCACACTCCAGTATCATCCAGCAACTTCTTAATGCAATTCCTCTTCTTACGAGCCAAGGCAGCTCTATGAAAATAAGCTGTGTTTCGGTCACCATGCAATTGAAGGAAATATGCCCTAGAGGCAATAATAAAGTTGTTATTTTATATTTCCTTATTCATGATAAAGGTTTATTATTCATGCTAGAATTGTATTGATCGGAAACTTAAATACATGTGTGAATACATAAACAAACACCGTGTCCCTAGTAAGCCACTACTAGACTAGCTCGTTGATCAAAGATGGTTAAGGTTTCCTAACCATGGACATGAGTTGTCATTTGATAACGGGATCACATCATTAGGAGAATGATGTGATGGACAAGACCCATCCGTTAGCTTAGCATAATGATCGTTCAGTTTTATTGCTATTGCTTTCTTCATGTCAAATACATATTCCTTCGACTATGAGATTATGCAACTCCTGGATACCGGAGGAGTGCCTTGTGTGCTATCAAATGTCACAACGTAACTGGGTGATTATAAAGATGCTCTACAGGTATCTCCGAAGGTATTTGTTGAGTTGGCATAGATCGAGATTAGGATTTGTCACTTCGAGTTTCGGAGAGGTATCTCTGGGCCCTCTCGGTAATACACATTATAAGCTTGCAAGAAAATGACTAAGGAGTTGGTCACGAGGTGATGTATTATGGAACGAGTAAAGAGACTTGCCGGTAACGAGATTGAACTAGGTATGAAGATACCGACGATCGAATCTCGGGCAAGTAACATACCTATGGACAAAGGGAATTACGTATGTTGTCATAACGGTTCGACCGATAAAGATCTTCGTAGAATATGTAGGAGCCAATATGAGCATCCAGGTTCCGCTATTGGTTATTGACCGAAGAGGTGTCTCGGTCATGTCTACATAGTTCTCGAACCCGTAGGGTCCGCACGCTTAACGTTCGTTGACGATATAGTATTATATGAGTTACGTGATTTGGTGACCGAATGTTTTTTGGAGTCCCGGATGAGATCACGGACATGACGTGGAGTCTCGAAATGGTCGAGAGGTAAAGATTGATATATAGGACGATGGTATTCAGACACCGGAAGTGTTTCGGGGGGTACCGGGTACTTATCGGGTCATCGGAAGGGTTCCGGGCACCCCCGGCAAAAGATATGGGCCTTATGGGCCAAGAGGGGAAACACACCAGCCACAAGGGGCTGGTGCACCCCCCATATGGGCCGGCCAATGTGGAGAAGGAAAGGGGAAGCAGGAAAGGAAAGAAAGGGAATAGGATTCCCCCTTCCTTCCTCCTCCCCCCTCTTTCCTTCCCCCTCCGATATATATGGCAGGGGGGCGCGCGGCTTGAGAGGAGCCCAAGTAGGATTCGGTCCTACTTGGGGCGCCTCCTGGCCTCTCCCCCTCCCACCTATATATATGTGGGAGGGGGGCGCCTAGCACACACCAGATCAATTGTTAGCCGTGTGCGGCGCCCCCCTCCACCGTTTACACCCCCGGTCATATCTTCGTAGTGCTTAGGCGAAGCCCTACGAGGATCACTTCACCATCACCGTCACCACACCGTCGAGCTGATGGAACTCATCTACTACCTGGACGACTTGCTGGATCAAGAAGGCGAGGGACGTCACCGAGCTGAACGTGTGCAGAACACGGAGGTGCCATACGTTCGGTACTTGATCGGTTGGAGCGCGAAGAAGTTCGACTACATCAACCGCGTTGTTAAACGCTTCCGCTTACGGTCTACGAGGGTACGTAGACACACTCTCCCCCTCGTTGCTATGCATCTCCATGGATAGATCATTGCGTGTGCGTAGAATTTGTTTTGTTTTCCATGCAACGTTTCCCTACAGTGGCATCATGAGCCAGGTCTATGCGTAGATGATATGCACGAGTAGAACACAAAGAGTTGTGGGCAGTGATAGTCATACTGCTTACCACCAACATCTTGTTTTGATTCGGTGGTATTGTGGGATGAAGCGGCCCGGACCAACCTTATATGTCCACGTACATGAGACCGGTTCCACCGACAGACATGCAACTAGTTTTGCATAAAGGTGGCTGGCGGGTGTCTGTTTCTCCTACTTTAGTTGAATCGAATTTGACTGCGGCCAGTCCTTGAAGAAGGTTAAAACAACAAACTTGACGAATCACCGTTGTGGTTTTTGCCGTAGGTAAGAATGGTTCTTGCTAGAAGCCCGTAGCAGCCACGTAAAACTTGCAACAACAAAGTAGAGGACGTCTAACTTGTTTTCGCAGGGCATGTTGTGATGTGATATGGTCAAGACATGATGTGATATACGTTGTTTTATGAGATGATCATGTTTTGTAAGTTATCGGCAACTGGCAGGAGCCTTATGGTTGTCGCTATATTGTATGAAATGCAAACGCCATGTAATTGCTTTACTTTATCACTATGCGTTAGCGATAGTTGTAGAAGCAATAGTTGGCGAGACAACCACGACGCAACGATGGAGATCAAGGTGTCGAGCCGGTGACAATGGAGATCATGACGATGCTTTGGAGATGGAGATCAAAAGCACAAGATGATGGCCATATCATGTCACATATTTTGATTGCATGTGATGTTTATCCTTTATGCATCTTATTTTGCTTAGAACGACGATAGCATTATAAGATGATCCTTTCACTTAATTTCAAGATAAAAGTGTTCTCCCTGAGTATGCACCATTGCTACAGTTCGTCGTGTTGAGACACCACGTGATGATCGGGTGTGATAGACTCTACGTTCACATACAACGGGTGAAAGACAATTTTGCACATGCGGAATACTTGGGTTAAACTTGACGAGCCTAGCATGTACAGACATGGCCTCAGAACACTGAAGATCGAAAGATCGAACGTGAATCATATAGTAGATATGATCAACATAGAGATGTTCACCATTGATGACTACCCCATCTCACGTGATGATCGGACATGGGTTAGTTGATTTGGATCATGTATCACTTAGATGACTTGAGGGATGTCTATTTAAGTGGGAGTTCTTAAGTAATTTGATTAATTAAACTTAATTTATCATGAACTTAGTCCTGATAGTATTTGCATATCTATGTTGTAGATCAATAGCTCACGATATAGATCCCCTATATTTTTGATATGTTCCTAGAGAAAACTAAGTTGAAAGATGATGGTAGCAATGATTCGGACTGGGTCCGTGATCTGAGGATTATCCTCATTGCTGCACAGAAGAATTATGTCCTTGATGCACCGCTAGGTGACAGACCTGTTGCAGGAGCAGATGCAGACGTTATGAACGTTTGGCAAGCTCGATATGATGACTACTTGATAGTTTAGTGCGCCATGCTTTACGGCTTAGAACCGAGACTTCAAAAATGTTTTGAACGCCACGAAGCATATGAGATGTTCCAAGAGCTGAAATTGGTATTTCAGACTTGTGCCCGTGTTAAGAGGTATGAGACCTCTGACAAGTACTTTGCCTACAAGATGGAGGAGAATAGCTCAGCCAGTGAGCATGTACTCAAAATGTCTGGGTACTACAATCACTTGAATCAAGTGGGAGTAAATCTTTTAGATAAAATAGTGATTGACAGAGTTCTCTAGTCACTATCACCAAGCTACTAGAACTTCGTGATGAACTATAATATGCAAGGGATGATGAAAACAATTCCCGAGCTCTTCGCGATGCTGAAATCGGCGAAGGTAGAAATCAAGAAGGAGCATCAAGTGTTGATGGTTAATAAGACCACTAGTTTCAAGAAAAAGGGCAAGGGATAGAAAGGGAACTTAAAGAATAACGGCAAGCAAGTTGCCACTCCCGTGAAGAAGCCCAAAGCTGGACCCAAGCCTGAAACTGAGTGCTTCTACTGCAAAGGAAATGGTCACTGGAAGCGGAACTGCCCCAAATATTTGGCGGATAAGAAGGATGGCAAAGTGAACAAAGGTATATTTGATATACAGATTATTGATGTGTACCTTACTAGTGTTCATAGTAGCCCCTGGGTATTTGATACCGATTCAGTTGCTAAGATTAGTAACTCGAAACAGGAGTTGCAGAATGAACAGAGACTAGTTAAGGGCGAGGTGACGACGTGTGTTGGAAGTGATTCCAAGGTTAATAAGATCACCATCGCACACTCCCTCTACCTTCGGGATTAGTGTTGAACCTAAATAAATGTTATTTGGTGTTTGCGTTGAGCATGAATATGATTGGATCATGTTTATTGCAATACAGTTATTCATTTAAGTCAGAGAATAATTGTTGTTCTGTTTACATGAATAAAACCTTCTATGGTCATACACTCAATGGTTTATCGAATCTCGATCATAGTGATACACATATTCATAATATTGATGCCAAAAGATGCAAAGTTGATAATGATAGTGCAACATACTTGTGGCACTGCTGTTTAGGTCATATTAGTGTAAAGCGCATGAAGAAACTCCATGCAGATGGGCTTTTGGAATCACTTGATTATGAATCATTTGATACTTGTGAACCATGCCTCATGGGCAAGATGACTAAAACTCCATTCTCCAGAACAATGGAGCGAGCTGATGACTTATTGGATATAATACATATCGTTGTATGCGGTCCGATGAGTGTTGAAGCACGCGGCTGGTATCGTTATTTTCTGACCTTCACAGATGTTTTGAGTAGGTATGGGTATATCTGCTTGATGAAACACAAGTCTGAAACATTTGAAAAGTTCAAAGAATTTCAGAGTAAAGTGGAGAATCATCGTAACAAGAAAATAAAGTTTCTACGATCTGATCGCGGAGGCGAATATTTGAGTTACGAGTTTGGCCTTCATTTAAAACAATGTGGGATAGTTTCACAACTCACGCCACCTGGAACACCACAGCGTAATGGTGTGTCCGAACGTCGTAACCGTACTTTATTAGATATGGTGCGATCTATGATGCCTCTTACCGATTTACCACTATCGTTTTGGGGTTATGCATTAGAGACAGCTGCATTCACGTTAAATAGGGCACCGTCTAAATCCGTTGAGACGACACCGTATGAACTATGGTTTGGCAAGAAACCTAAGCTGTCGTTTCTTAAAAGTTTGGGGTTGCGACACTTATGTCAAAAGGCTTCAGCCTGATAAGCTCGAACCCAAATCGGAGAAGTGCGTCTTCATTGGATACCCTAAGGAAACAATTGGGTACACCTTCTACCACAGATCCGAAGGCAAGATCTTTGTTGCCAAGAATGGAACTTTTCTAGAGAAGGAGTTTCTCTCAAAAGAAGTGAGTGGGAGGAAAGTAGAACTTGATGAGGTAATTGTACCTTCTCTCGAATTGGAAAGTAGCACATCAGAGAAAACCGTTCCCGTGATGCCTACACCAACTAGAGAGGAAGCTAATGATGATGATCATGAAACTTCGGATCAAGTTGCTACTGAACCTCGTAGGTCAACCAGAACACGTTCCGCACCAGAGTGGTACGGTAATCCTGTCCTGGAAGTCATGTTATTAGACCAAGGCGAACCTACGAACTATGAAGAAGCTATGATGAGCCCAGATTTTGACAGATGGTTTGAGGCCATGAAATCTGAGATAGGATCCATGTATGAGAACAAAGTGTGGACTTTGATGGACTTGCCCGATGATTGGCAAGCCATAGAGAATAAATGGATCTTCAAGAAGAAGACTGACACTGATAGTAATGTCACTATCTACAAAGCTCGACTTGTCGCAAAAGGTTTTCGACAAGTTCAAAGGGTTGACTACGATGAGACTTTCTCACCCGTAGTGATGCTTAAGTCCGTCCGAATCATGTTATCAATTGCCACATTTTATGATTATGAAATCTGGCAAATGGACGTCAAAACTGCATTCCTTAATGGATTTCTTAAAGAAGAGTTGTATATGATGCAACCAGAAGATTTTGTCGATCCTAAAGGTGCTAACAAAGTGTGCAAGCTCCAGCGATCCATCTATGGACTGGTGCAAGCATCTCGGAGTTGGAGTATATACTTTGATGAGGTGATCAAAGCATATGGTTTTATACAGACTTACGGTGAAGCCTGTATTTACAAGAAAGTGAGTGGGAGCTCTGTAGCATTTCTGATATTATATGTGGATGACATATTATTGATTGGAAATGATATGGAATTTCTGGATAGCATAAAAGGATACTTGAATAAGAGCTTTCCAATGAAAACCTCGGTGAAGCTACTTACGTATTGAGCATTAAGATCTATAGGGATAGGTCGAGATGCTTGATAAGACTTTCAATGAGTACATACCTTGACAAGATTTTTGAAGGAGTTCAAAACGGATCAGTCAAAGAAGGAGTTCTTGCCTGTATTGTAAGGTATGAAGTTGAGTAAGGCTCAAATCTCGACCACGACAGAAGATAGAGAGAGAATGAAAGTCATTCCCTATGCCTCAGCCATAGGTTCTATAAAGTATGCCATGCTGTATACCAAACCTGTTGTGTACCTTGCCATAAGTTTTGCAAGGGGGTACAATAGTGATCCAGGAGTAGATCACTGGACAGCGGTCAAAAATTATCCTTAGGTACCTAAGAGGACTAAGGAAATGTTTCTCGGTTATGGAGGTGATAAAGAGTTCATCGTAAAGGGTTACATCAATGCAAGCTTTAACACCGATCCGGATGACTCTGAGTCTCAATCTGGATACATATTGAAAGTGGGAGCAATCAGCTAGAGTAGCTCCATGCAGAGCATTGTAGACATAGAAATTTGCAAAATACATACGGATCTGAATGTGGCAGACCCGTTGACTGAACTTCTCACACAAGCAAAACATTATCACACCTTAGTACTCTTTGGGTGTTAATCACATGGCGATGTGAACTAGATTATTGACTCTAGTAAACTCTTTGGGTATTGGTCACATGACAATGTGAACTATGGATGTTAATCACATGGCGATGTGAACTAGATTATTGACTCTAGTGCAAGTGGGAAACTGAAGGAAGTATGTCCTAGAGGCAATAATAAAGTTGTTATTTTATATTTCCTTATTCATGATAAAGGTTTATTATTCATGCTAGAATTGTATTGATCGGAAACTTAAATACATGTGTGAATACATAAACAAACACCGTGTCCCTAGTAAGCCTCTACTAGACTAGCTGGTTGATCAAAGATGGTTAAGGTTTCCTAACCATGGACATGAGTTGTCATTTGATAACGGGATCACATCATTAGGAGAATGATGTGATGGACAAGACCCATCCGTTAGCTTAGCATAATGATCGTTCAGTTTTATTGCTATTGCTTTCTTCATGTCAAATACATATTCCTTCGACTATGAGATTATGCAACTCCCGGATACCGGAGGAGTGCCTTGTGTGCTATCAAACGTCACAACGTAACTGGGTGATTATAAAGATGCTCTACAGGTATCTTCGAAGGTATTTGTTGAGTTGGCATAGATCGAGATTAGGATTTGTCACTCCGAGTTTCGGAGAGGTATCTCTGGGCCCTCTCGGTAATACACATCATAAGCTTGCAAGCAAACAACTAAGGAGTTGGTCACGAGGTGATGTATTACGGAACGAGTAAAGAGACTTGCCGGTAACGAGATTGAACTAGGTATGAAGATACCGACGATCGAATCTCGGGCAAGTAACATACTTATGGACAAAGGGAATTACGTATGTTGTCATAACGGTTCGACCGATAAAGATCTTCGTAGAATATGTAGGAGCCAATATGAGCATCCAGGTTCCGCTATTGGTTATTGACCAGAGAGGTGTCTCGGTCATGTTTACATAGTTCTCGAACCCGTAGGGTCCGCACGCTTAACGTTCATTGACGATATAGTATTATATGAGTTATGTGATTTGGTGACCGAATGTTGTTCGGAGTCCCGGATGAGATCACGGACACGACGAGGAGTCTTGAAATGGTCGAGAGGTAAAGATTGATATATAGGACGATGGTATTCGGACACCGAAAGTGTTTCGGGGGGGTACCGGGTACTTATCGGGTCACCAGAAGGGTTCCGGGCACCCCCAGCAAAAGATATGGGCCTTATGGGCCAAGAGGGGAAACACACTAGCCACAAGGGGCTGGTGCGCCCCCCATATGGGCCGGCCAAGGTGGAGAAGGAAAGGGGAAGAAGGAAAGGAAAGAAAGGGAATAGGATTCCCCCTTCCTTCTTCCTCCCCCCTCTTTCCTTCCCCCTCCGATATATATGGCAGGGGAGCGCGCGCGGCTTGGGAGGAGCCCAAGTAGGATTCGGTCCTACTTGGGGCGCCTCCTGGCCTCTCCCCTCCCCCTCCCACCTATATATATGTGGGAGGGGGGCGCCTAGCACACACCAGATCAATTGTTAGTCGTGTGCGGCGCCCCCCTCCACCGTTTACACCCCTGGTCATAACTTCGTAGTGCTTAGGCGAAGCCCTGCGAGGATCACTTCACCATCACCGTCACCACACCGTCGTGCTGACAGAACTCATCTACTACCTTGAAGACTTGCTGGATCAAGAAGGCAAGGGACGTCACCGAGCTGAACGTGTGCAGAACGCGGAGGTGCCGTACGTTCGGTACTTGATCGGTTGGAGCGCGAAGAAGTTCGACTACATCAACCGTATTGTTAAACGCTTCCACTTACGGTCTATGAGGGTACGTAGACACACTATCCCCCTCATTGCTATGCATCTCCATGGATAGATCATTGCGTGTGCGTAGAATTTTTTTTTGTTTTCCATGCAACGTTTCCCTACAGCAATAGCCAATTTGCTCTTCCACGTTGGAGCCATATCAGCTCTTCTTGATCCAGTAGATTTTCAATCAAAACTTGAATATCTTTCATTTTCTGCCGGTCTTCAGTAGTGTTCGGTCCCCTCCTTAACTTCTCCAAGTCTTTCTTTAACTTGTTTACTCTCTTCTTAGGGCTCTGGAGGGTATCACGATCCCATTTATGCAAATCGTTCAGTACTGCCTTGGTCTGGCCCGCAAGAGAGGGACCTAGTCCAGCTAACTTGGCACGCTCCCAAGCTGACTTGATGATCTCGTTCACTGTCCCTTCTTCCAACCAGCAGGCTTCAAACATTCATTTCCGGTTCTGTTGCTGCCTCATCATCGGTTTGAAGTACTCAGTGTCAAGCAGAATAGGCCTATGGTCTGAGTGGGTATGATGTTCATGCACCAGGCCTGCATAAGGGAATTTTTCTGCCCACATCTCATTACATAGAGCCCTGTCAAGCTGCTCTCTGATGGGACCTCGACTCCATGTGAAAGTATCTCCTATCACCATCACTTCCTATAGCCCACAATCATCGATGCAGTCTCTGAAGTCCCGCATATAGTGATCAGGTCGGATATTGCCACCTTCATTTTCACTCAT
Organism: Thinopyrum elongatum; assembly: GCA_011799875.1. Lineage (NCBI taxonomy): Eukaryota > Viridiplantae > Streptophyta > Magnoliopsida > Poales > Poaceae > Thinopyrum > Thinopyrum elongatum. The sequence continues at coordinate 95,146,528 of CM022298.1, forward strand.
GTTAGTGATTTCATTAAAGTCGCCTAGGATCATCCATGGCCCAGAGTTATTTGCGTGAATATCGCGAAGGTACGTCCATGAGAGATGCTTCCTCTCCCAACTCGGTTCTCCGTAGAACCCTGTAATTCGCCAAGCTGGTGAGTTCCCATCCATCACTATGCCATCAATAACGTTATCCGAAGAATAATTCAAAACCACTTCATTTGATAAATTATAGTAAATTACAAGCCCACCAGCACGGCCATCACTGGCCACTAAATGAAAAAGATCAAAATCTAACTTGACCCTTAAAGCTTTTGCCTTGTCTTTATTTAGATGCGATTCCGACAGAAAGACCACATCTGCTCTCAGCTGCCCTTGGAGGTCCAAGAGCTCTCGAATTGCCGCGGGCGAGAGCAACCCACGACAATTCCACACCAGGGTTTTCATTGGTCCCGGCGATCCTCCCGCCCGGAGGTCGCCAATATGATATTGGTTTGAGTTGTTGCCAGTCCCAAGTCTCCCTCACTAGTACCAACAGTTTCTCTCGACTGTCCACTTCCTTCCTCCCCTTGCTTGTGCCTCTTGTGCTGTTTGCGTGGGGAAACATAAACTGGAGGCAGTGGAGGTACATACGGCTGGGCTGCCGCCACCACCATTGCCAGTGGATTCGTCCCATAATCACCTGCTCCGGTAGTGTTCACACTTTGCCCTGCTGAGTTAGAGCTCGATACATTTTCGACAGAGGGGCGCTTATTTGGCTGCATGCTATCCTTCACCACCGCCGAGCCGTTCTCCAGGCTAACAACAACATCATCGACCTTCCCCTTTTCAGTTTCCATCCCCTCAGCATTCACCGGGTTCTGATTCTATGCATTGAAACGCCAGCTTTGATTAGGGTTATACGTGCCTCTCCCCCTTCCTCTACCTCCTGCACCACCTCTAGTAGCCCGTCCCCTCTAGGGTCCGACCACTCCATGTCCAGCATGGCCAGCTCTGAAAGCATCAGCTAACACAAATTCCCCCCATTCAAAGAACGATTCATCGTGTTTGTTGGGATCTACGGTAGGGTGCGACGACTGCAAATTAAAAATTCCTACCCGCAGAACAACCAGGAACATGCTACGAGAATGGATCACAGGTCGTTACCACTATACGCGCAGTTCCGTGCAGCGGAAGTAGAGTTGGGGCAGCGCGTCCAGACTCCAGAGTCGTCTCCTCCTCGTCGGATCTCCCTCGAACAGCCGGTCATCAGATCCCACGTACAAGTTCGCTGGAGCGGCGCAGGTGCACCGCCTCTAACGGTATCCACGCGTGCAGGAGGAACACCATGCGGCGGACTGCTAGGTCCGATCACATAGTCGGCGGTGAGTGGAGGTGGCTATCCGCAACACATGCAAACCCTAGTGACAACACCGAAGCGATCAACTGAATGAGTGTGCCGCACCCCCACTATATATAGGCATCCGTAGCGGGCTCAACACTTGGGCCTTGCATGGATCCTAAAGCCCAAAGTCCGTTCGGCCTGGATCCGAGTCCTAGTAGGATCAGATCTGACTCGTGGAGTCGTGTCCAGCCTCACAGGTTCCTTCCCTTAAGCGCGCGATGATAATCCACAAGTATAGGGGATCAATTGTAGCCTTTCTCGATAAGTAAGAGTGTCGAACCCAACGAGGAGCTAAAGGTAGAACAAATATTCCCTCAAGTTCTATCGACCACCGATACAACTCTATGCACACTTAACGTTTGCTTTACCTAGAACAAGTATGAAACTAGAAAGTACTTTTTAGGTGTGATAGGATAGGTTTGCAAGATAATAAAGAACACGTAAATAAAAGCTAGGGGCTGTTTAGATAAAGAAACAATTACGTTAGTTTTAGTAGAGAGCTTTTTGTCACAAGAAAGTTATTTGTCCCTAGGCAATCGATAACTAGACCGGTAATCATTATTGTAATTTTATATGAGGGAGAGGCATAAGCTAACATACTTTCTCTACTTGGATCATATGCACTTATGATTGGAACTCTAGCAAGCATCCGCAACTACTAAAGATCATTAAGGTAAAACCCAACCATAACATTAAAGTATCAAGTCCTCTTTACTCCCATACGCAAACAACCTACTTACTCGGGTCTGTGCTTCTGTCACTAATGCCACCCACCATAAGCGAATCATGAACATATTGCAAACCCTACAGCGGGGATCCCTCACGCTTGTGCGACACGGAGAGCACCATAGGACAGCACCAATAATAAAACATACAACTCAAACCAATCATGATCATCAATCAACCCATAGGACAAAACGGATCTACTCAAACATCATAGGATGGCCATACATCATTGGGAAATAATATATAGCATTGAGCACCATGTTTAAATAGAGATTACAACGGGTAAAAGAGAGGTTATACCGCTGCATAGAGGGGGGGAGAGTTGGTGATGACGGCGGCGAAGTTGTTGGTGTAGATCGCCGTCACGATGATGGCCCCGGCGGCGTTCCGACGCCACCGGGAGAGAGGGGGAGAGAGCCCCCCTCCTTCTTCTTCTTCCTTGGCCTCCCCCTAGATGGGATAAGGGTTTCCCCTCTGGTCCTTGGCCTCCATGGCGGTGGAGGGGCGGGAGCCCCTCCGAGATTGGATCTCTCTCTCTCTGTTTCCTTCTGTTTCCGCGTTCCTGTTTTCTGGACTTTCACCGTTTCTTAAATTCCGTAGATCCATAACTCCGATTGGGCTGAAATTTTAACACGATTTTTATCCGGATATTATCTTTCTTGCGGCCAAAGAAGGGCACCAACCACCTTATGGGGTGGCCACAAGCCTCCCAGACGCGCCCAGGGTAGGGGGGCGAGCCCCTAGGGCTTGTGGGCCCCTCGGGCATCATCTCACGTTGATTCTTTTTCCCAAAAATCACATATATTCCAAAAAAATCTCCGTAAGTTTTTATCGTGTTTGGACTCTGTTTGGTATGGATATTCTGTGAAACAAAAAACATGCAACAAACAGGAACTGGCACTGGGCACTGCTACTTCTTGAGCTTGCGTTGGTTTTTCCCTTGAAGAGGAAAGGGTGATGCAGCAAAGTAGAGATAAGTATTTCCCTCAGTTTGAGAACCAAGGTATCAATCCAGTAGGAGACAACGCACAAATCACCGAATACCTGCACAAACAATCAAACAACTTGCACCCAACGCGATAAAGGGGTTGTCAATCCCTTCACGGTTACTTGCAAAAGTGAGATCTGATAGAGATAGATAAACGATAAAGTAAATATTTTTGGTATTTTTGGTTTATAGATCAGAAAGTAAAAGATTGCAAAATAGTAGATCGAAAACTTGTATGATGGAAAATAGAAACTTATATGCTGGAAAATAGACCCGGGGGCCATAGGTTTCACTAGAGGCTTTTCTCAAGATAGCAAATAATACGGTGGGTGAACAAATTACTGCCGAGCAATTGATAGAAAAGCGCAAAGTTATGACGATATCTAAGGCAATGATCATGAATATAGGCATCACGTCCATGTCAAGTAGACCCAAACGATTTTGCATCTACTACTATTACTCCACACATCGACCGCTATCCAGCATGCATCTAGAGTATTAAGTTCATAAAGAACGGAGTAACGCATTAAGTAAGATGACATGATGTAGAGGAATTAACTCAAGCAATATGATGAAAACCCCATCTTTTTATCCTCGATGGCAACAAAACAATACGTGCCTTGCTGCCCCTACTGTCACTGGGAAAGGACACCGCAAGATTGAACCCAAAGCTAAGCACTTCTCCCATTGCAAGAGAAACCAATCTAGTTGGCCAAGCCAAACCGATAGTTCGAAGAGAATTACAAAGATATCAAATCATGCACAAAAGAATTCAGAGAAGATTCAAATAATATTCATAGATAAGCTGATCATAAATCCACAATTCATCGGATCTTGGCAAACACACCGCAAAAAAGTATTACATCGAATAGATCTCCAAGAACATCGAGGAGAACATGGTATTGAGAATCAAAGAGAGAGAAGAAGCCATCTAGCTACTAGCTATGGACCCGTAGGTCTGAGGTAAACTACTCACGCTTCATCGGAAGGGCAATAGAGTTGATGTAGAATCCCTCCGTGATCGAATCCCCCTCCGGCAGGGTGCCGGAAAAGGTCCCTAGATGGGATCTCACGGGTACAGAAGGTTGCGGCGGTGGAAAAGTGTTTTCGTGGATGCCTCTGGTGGTTTGGGGATATTTGGAAATATATAGGCAAAAGAATTAGGTCAAGAGGATCACGGGGGGCCCACAAGGGTGGGGGGCGCGCCCTACCCCCCTGGGCGGGCCCTCCGTCCTTGTGGCCGCCTCATGGCTCCTCCGACTTCATCTCCAAGTCTCCTGGTTGTCTTCTGGTCCAAGAAAAATCATCGTGAAGGTTTCATTCCGTTTGGACTCCGTTTGGTATTCCTTTTCTGCGAAACTCAAAAACAAGGAAAAAAACAGGAACTGGCATTGGGCTCTAGGTTAATAGGTTAGTCCCAAAAATAATATAAAATAGCATATTAATGCATATAAAACATCCAAAACAGATTATATAATAGCATGAAACAATCAAAATTATAGATACGTTGGAGACGTATCAGGCACTGGATCAATATGTTAGTCCCAAAAATAATATAAAAAGTTGCCAAAAGTATATGAAAGTTGTAGAATATTGGCATGAAACAATAAAAAATTATAGATACGACGGAGACGTATCAGCATCCCCAAGCTTAATTCCTGCTCGTCCTCGAGTAGGTAAATGATAAAAAAGATAATTTTTGATGTGGAATGCTACCTAGCATAATCTTGATCATATAATCTAATCATGGCATGAATATTAAGACACGAGTGATTCAAAGCAATAGTCTATAATTTGACATAAAGACAATAATACTTCAAGCATACTAATAAAGCAATCAAGTATTCTCAAAATATCATGGCTAAAAGAAAGTTATCCCTACAAAATCATATAGTCTGGCTATGCTCCATCTTCATCACACAAAGTATTTCATCATGCACAACCCCGATGACAAGCCAAGCAATTGTTTCATACTTTTAATGTTCTCAAGCTTTTTCAACTTTCACGCAATACATGAGCGCGAGCCATGGATATAGCATTATAGGTGGAATAGAAGGTGGTTGTGAGGAATAGACAAAAAAGGAGAAAGTCTCACATCAACTAGGTAAATTAATGGGCTATTGAGATGCCCATCAATCGATATCGATGCGAGTGAGTAGGGATTGCCATGCAACAGAGGCACTAGAACTATAAGTGTATGAAAGCTCAAACTGAAAACTAAGTGGGTGTGCATCCAACTTGCTTGCTCATGAAGACCTCGGGCATTTGAGGAAGCCCATCATCGGAATATACAAGCCAAGTTCTATAATGAAAAATTCCCACTAGTATATGAAACTGACAACATAGGAGACTCTATATGAAAAACATGGTGCTACTCTGAAGCACAAGTGTGGTAAAGGATAGTAGCATTGCCCCTTCTCTCTTTTTCTCTCATTTTTTATTTTATTTTTTTTGTTTTGGGCTCTTTGGCCTCTTTTTTTATTTGGGCCCTTTGGCCTCTTTTTATTTTTAAGTCCGGAGCCTCATCTCGACTTGTGGGAAAATCATAGCCTCCATCATCCTTTCCTCACATGGGACAATGCTCTAATAATGATGATCATCACACTTTTATTTACTTACAACTCAAGAATTACAACTCGATACTAGAACAAAGATCTAGCATAGCAATGATCTAGCATAGCAATGACATCAAAAAATGGACAAGCCATGAAAACATCATGCTAGCTATCTTACGATCATGCAAAGCAATATGACAATGATGATGTGTGTCATAATAAACGGAACGGTGGAAGTTGCATGGCAATATATCTCAGAATGGCTATGGAAATGCCATAATAGGAAGGTATGGTGGCTGTTTTGAGGAAGGGAATATGGTGGGTTTAATGCACCGGCGAAAGTTGTGCGGTACTAGAGAGGCTAGTAATGGTGGAAGGGTGAGAGTGCGTATAATCCATGGACTCAACATTAGTCATAAAGAACTCACATACTTATTGCAAAAATTTATTAGCCATCAAAGCAAAGTACTAATACGCATGCCCCTAGGGGGATAGATTGGTAGGAAAAGACCATCGCTCATCCCCGACCGCCACTCATAAGGAAGACAATCAAAAAATAAATCATGCTCCGACTTCATCACATAACGGTTCACCATACGTGCATGCTTCGGGAATCACAAACGTTAACACAAGTATTTCTACCAATCCACAATTACTCACTAGAATGACTCTAATATCACCATTTTTATATCGCAAAACTATTGCAAGGAATCAAACATATCATATTCAGTGATCTACAAGTTTTATGTAGGATTTTATGACTAACCATGTGAATGACCAATTCCTGTTAACTCTCTAAATAGATATAAGTGAAGCATGAGAGTTTAATTCTTTCTACAAAAGATATGCCCATGCTCTAACAAATATAAGTGAAGCAAAAGAGCATTCTACAAATGGCGGTTTTCTATGTGTAGAGAAACAGGTAATCCAAACTTCAAATGATATAAGCGAAGCACATGAAGCATTCTATAAAGCCATACTCAAAAGATATAAGTGAAGTGCATGAAGCATTCTATAAATCAACCAAGGACTATCTAATACCAGCATGGTGCATAAAATAAAAAGGAAAAATAAACACAAAAGACGCTCCAAGAATTTGCACATATCATGTGACGAATAAAAATATAGCTCCAAGTAAAATTACCGATGATCGGTAGAAGAAAGAGGGGATGCCTTCCGGGGCATCCCCAAGCTTAGTTGCTTGGGAGTCCTTGAATATTACCTTGGGGTGCCTCGGGCATCCCCAAGCTTAGGCTCTTGCCACTCCTTATTCCTTCATCCATCGTGATCTCACCCAAAACTTGAAAACTTCAATCACACAAAACTTAACAAAACCCTCGTGAGATCCGTTAGTATAATAAAGCAAATCACTACTTTAAGTACTGTTGAAAACTCATTCATATTTTATTTTTGCATTATAACTACTGTACTCTAACTTCAACACGGCTTATATCAATGATACAATCCATAGATTCATCAAAACACGCAAAACAATGCATAAAAAACAGAATCTGTAAAAAACAGACCAGTTTGTAGTAATCTGAACATTAACCATACTTCTGTACCTCCAAAAATTCTGAAAAATTAGGAAAAAATAAAAAAATTGCATAGCATTACTGTGTAAAAATTCCAGTAAAAAATGTAAATTCACGCACCACAGCCAAAGTTTCTGTTTTTGCACTGCACATACCAAACAAGCAATCTAATCATCCTAAAGGCAAATCTCGGCACATCATTTTTATAATACAATGGATTTTTACAAGGGGATAATTATTTTTGTTGAAAAGTTTCTGTAATCAAGGTTCACAAAGTTTCCATGGGCATGAACAAAGTTCAAGGCTAGCTCCCACTTTAACAATGCTCGTCTTTCTCACTTTCACTTTTCTTTTTGAAAAGTTTTAGGTTCCCCTCTATATTTTTTGTTTTTAAAATTTTTAAAAGCACACAACAGAATAAAATGACTCTCTAAAACTTCCGGGTTGTCTCCCTGGCAGCACTTTCTTTAAAGCCATTAAGCTAGGCATATAGTGCTCAAGTAATGGATCCACCCGGATCTCAAGGTATATCAAAGCCAATTTTAATTAACAATGATTTGTATTTTAGTATTGAGCACAGAGTAATATATATCATGCAACAACGAAGTCTAACTCTTTTCCTATGCATCGGCATGTCATAAAAGAACAATTCATGCACATCAAGTAAAGGCCAATACATAGCATAAGCAGTTTCTTGCAATTTTACGTATTGGAAACATAGAGAGTTGGATATGTAGTTCCTCTCTCATAATAATTGCAAGTAGGAGCAGCAAGCACATGCATATTATATCTATCAAAATCATCATGTGTAATAGTAAAACACAACCCATCAATATAATCCTTAATAAGCACAAACTTCTCTGATATAGTGTAGTTGGGAGAAGTCAAAAAGATAATAGGACTATCATGTGTGGGTGCAATAGCAACAATTTCATTCTTAACATAAGGAACTATAGCAGGTTCATCTCCATAAGCATAATTCAAATTGACATCTTGGCCACAAGCATAGCAAGCATCAATTTCATCAAAAAGGGACATTTCAAACGAATCCAAGGGATCATAGCATTCATCCTTCGATAAGCACGAAGGGAAATTAAACAATGTATGAGTTGAAGAGTTACTTGAAGGAAATATGCCCTAGAGGCAATAATAAAGTTGTTATTTATATTTCCTTATATCATGATAAATGTTTATTATTCATGCTAGAATTGTATTAACCGGAAATTTAATACATGTGTGAATACATAGACAAAACAAAGTGTCCCTAGTATGCCTCTACTTGACTAGCTCGTTAATCAAAGATGGTTAAGTTTCCTGACCATAGACATGTGTTGTCATTTGATGAATGGGATCACATCATTAGGAGAATGATGTGATGGACAAGACCCATCCGTTAGCTTAGCATAATGATCGTTCAGTTTTATTGCTATTGCTTTCTTCATGTCAAATACATATTCCTTTGACTATGAGATCATGCAACTCCCGGATATCGGAGGAGTACCTTGTGTGCTATCAAACATCACAATGTAACTGGGTGATTATAAAGATGCTCTAAAGGTATCTCCGAAGATGTTTTGTTGGGTTTGCGTGAATCGAGATTAGGATTTGTCACTCCGAGTATTGGAGAGGTATCTCTGGGCCCTCTCGGTAATGCACATCACTATAAGCCTTGCAAGCAATGTGACTAATGAGTTAGTTACGGGATGATGCATTACGGAACGAGTAAAGAGACTTGCCGGTAACGAGATTGAACTAGGTATAATGATACCGACGATCGAATCTCGGGCAAGTAACATACCGATGACAAAGGGAATAACGTATGTTGTTATGTGGTTTGACCGATAAAGATCTTCGTAGAATATGTAGGAGCCAATATGAGCATCCAGGTTCCGCTATTGGTTATTGACCGGAGAAGTGTCTCGGTCATGTCTACATAGTTCTCGAACCCGTAGGGTCCGCACGCTTAACGTTCGATGATGATTTGTATTATGAGTTATGTGATTTGATGACCGAAGTTTTTTCGGAGTCCCGGATGAGATCACAGACATGACGAGGAGTCTCGAAATGGTCGAGAGGTAAAGATTCATATATTGGAAGGCTATATTCGGACATCGGAAATGTTCCGAGTGATTTGGGTATTTTTCGGAGTACCGGGGAGTTACGGGAATTCACCGGGAGAAGTAATGGGCCTTATTGGGCCATACGGGAAATAGGAGGCAGCAGCCAGGAGGTGGCGCCCCCCCCCCCCCAAGCCCAGTCCGAATTGGACAAGGGGTTGGGCTTGGGGGCGCAGCCCCCCTCTTTTCCCCTCTCCTTTAGGTGGAATCCTACTAGGACTTGGAGTCCTAGTAGGACTCCCCTCTCCCGGCGCGCCTAGCAAGGGCCGGCCGGCCGGCCTCCCCCTCCCTCCTTTATATACGGGGGCAGGGGGGCACCCTAGGACACACCAAGATTTGTCTTAGCCGTGTGCGGTGCCCCCCTCCACAGTTACACACCTCGGTCATATCGTCGTAGTGCTTAGGCGAAGCCCTGCGCCGGTAACTTCATCATCACCGTCACCATGCCGTCGTGCTGACGGAACTCTCCCTCGTCCTCAACTGGATCAAGAACTCGAGGGACGTCATCGAGCTGAATGTGTGCTGAACACGGAGGTGCCGTACGTTCGGTACTTGGATCGGTTGGATCGCGAAGACGTTCAACTACATCAACCGCGTTACTAAACGCTTCCGCTTTCGGTCTACGAGGGTACGTGGACATACTCTCCCCTCTCGTTGCTATGCATCTCCTAGATAGATCTTGCGTGAACGTAGGAAATTTTTGAAATTGCACGTTCCCCAACAGTGGCATCAGAGCCAGGTCTATGCGTAGATGATATGCACGAGTAGAACACAAAGAGTTGTGGGCGATAATAGTCATACTGCTTACCACCAACGTCTTACTTTGATTCGGCGGTATTGTTGGATGAAGCGGCCCAGACCGACATTACATGACCGCGTTCTTGAGACTGGTTCTACCGACGTGCTTTGCACATAGGTGGCTGGCGGGTGTCTGTTTCTTCAACTTTAGTTGAATCGAGTTTGACTACGGCCGGTCCTTGTTGAAGGTTAAAACATCACACTTGACGAAAAATCGTTGTGGTTTTGATGCGTAGGTAAGAACGGTTCTTGCTATAATCCCGTAGCAGCCACGTAAAACTTGCAACAACAAAGTAGAGGACGTCTAACTTGTTTTTGCAGGGCATGCTGTGATGTGATATGGTCAAGACATGATGTGATACACGTTATTGTATGAGATGATCATGTTTTGTAAAAGTTATCGGCAACTGGCAGGAGCCTTATGGTTGTCGCTTTATTGTATGAAATGCAATCGCCATGTAATTGCTTTACTTTATCACTATGCGGTAGCGATAGTCGTAGAAGCAATAGTTGGCGAGACGACAACGACGCTATGATGGAGATCAAGGTGTCAAGCCGGTGATGATGGAGATCATGACGGTGCTTTGGAGATGGAGATCAAAGGCACAAGATGATGATGGCCATATCATGTCACATATTTTGATTGCATGTGATGTTTATCTTTTATGCATCTTATTTTGCTTAGTACGGCGGTAGCATTATAAGATGATCCCTCACTAAATTTCAAGGTATAAGTGTTCTCCCTGAGTATGCACCGTTGTGACAGTTCGTTGTGCCGAGACACCACGTGATGATCGGGTGTGATAAGCTCTACGTTCACATACAACGGGTGCAAGCCAGTTTTGCACGTGCAGAATACTCGGGTTAAACTTGACGAGCCTAGCATATGCAAATATGGCCTCGGAACACTGAGACCGAAAGGTCGAACGTGAATCATATAGTAGATATGATCAACATAGAGATGTTCACCATTGAAAACTACTCCATCTCACGTGATGATCGGACATGGTTTAGTTGATATGGATCACGTGATCATTTAGATGACTAGAGGGATGTCTATCTAAGTGGGATTTCTTAAGTAATATGATTAATTGAACTTAATTTATCATGAACTTAGTCCTGGTAGTATTTGCAAATTATGTTGTAGATCAATAGCTCGCGTATAGCTCCCTTGTTTTATTTTTGATATGTTCCTAGAGAAAACTAAGTTGAAAGATGATAGTAGCAATGATGCGGACTGGGTCCGTGATCTGAGGAATATCCTCGTTGCTGCACAGAAGAATTATGTCCTTGATGCACCGCTAGGTGACAGACCAATTGCAGGAGTAGATGCAGACGTTATGAACGTTTGGCAAGCTTGATATGATGACTACTTGATAGTTTAGTGCACCATGCTTTACGGCTTAGAACCGGGACTTCAAAAATGTTTTGAATGCCACGGAGCATATGAGATGTTCCAAAGAGATGAAATTGGTATTTCAGACTCATGCCCGTGTCAAGAGGTATGAGACCTCTGACAAGTACTTTGCCTACAAGATGGAGGAGAATAGCTCAGCTAGTGAGCATGTGCTCAGAATGTCTGGGTACTACAATCGCTTGAATCAAGTGCGAGTTAATCTTCCAGATAAGATAGTGATTGACAGATTTCTCTAGTCACTATCACCAAGTTACTAGAACTTCGTGATGAACTATAATATGCAAGGGATGACAAAAACGATTCCCAAGCTCTTCGCGATGCTGAAATCGGCGAAGGTAGAAATCAAGAAATTGCATCAAGTGTTGATGGTTGACAAGACCACTAGTTTCAAGAAAAAGGGTGAAGGCAAGAAAGGGAACTTCAAGAAGAATAGCAAGCAAGTTGCTATTCCCGGGAAGAAACCCAAGTCTGGACCTAAGCCTGAAACTGAGTGCTTCTACTGCAAAAGAAATGGTCACTGGAAGCGGAACTGCCCCAAATACTTGGCGGATAAGAAGGATGGCAAAGTGAACAAAGGTATATTTGATATACATGTTATTGATGTGTATTTTACTAGTGTTCATAGTAGCCCCTGGGTATTTGATACCGGTTCAGTTGCTAACATTAGTAACTCAAGACAGGAGTTGCAAAATGAACAGAGACTAGTTATTGACGAGGTAACGATGTGTGTTGGAAGTGATTCCAAGGTTGATAAGATCACCATCGCACACTCCCTCTACCTTCGGGATTAGTGTGGACCTAAATAAATAAATGTTATTTGGTGTTTGCGTTGAGCATGAATATGATTGGATCATGTTTATTGCGATACGGTTATTCATTTAAGTCAGAGAATAATTGTTGTTCTGTTTACATGAATAAAACCTTCTATGGTCATACACTCAATATAAATGGTTTATTAAATCTCGATCGTAGTGATACACATATTCATAATATTGATACCAAAAGATGCAAAGTTGATAATGATAGTGCAACATATTTGTGGCACTGCCGTTTAGGTCATACTGGTGTAAAGCGCATGAAGAAACTCCATGCTGATGGGATTTTGGAATCACTTGATTATGAATCACTTGATACTTGCGAACCATGCCTCATGGGCAAGATGACTAAAACTCCGTTCTCCGAAACAATGGAGCGAGCTACAGACTTATTGGAAATAATACATACCGATGTATGTAGTCCGATGAGTGTTGAGGCTCGCGGCGGGTATCGTTATTTTCTGACCTTCACAGATGATTTAGGCAGATATGGGTATATCTACTTAATGAAACAAAAGTCTGAAACGTTTGAAAAGTTCAAAGAATTTCAGAGTGAAGTGGAAAATCATCGTAACAAGAAAATAAAGTTTCTACGATCTGATCGCGGAGGCGAATATTTGAGTTACGTGTTTGGTCTTCATTTAAAACAATGTGGAATAGTTTCGCAACTCACGCCACCTGGAACACCACAGCGTAATGGTGCGTCCGAATGTCGTAACCGTACTTTATTAGATATGGTGCGATCTATGATGTCTCTTACCGATTTACCACTATCATTTTAGGGTTATGCATTAGAGACAGCTGCATTCATGTTAAATAGGGCACCGTCTAAATCCGTTGAGACGACACCGTATGAACTGTGGTTTGGCAAGAAACCTAAGCTGTCATTTCTTAAAGTTTGGGGTTGCGATGCTTATGTGAAAAAGCTTCAGCCTGATAAGCTCGAACCCAAATCGGGGAAGTGCGTCTTCATAGGATACCCAAAAGAAACTGTTGGGTACACCTTCTATCACAGATCCGAAGGCAAGATCTTTGTTGCTAAGAATGGATCCTTTCTAGAGAAGGAGTTTCTCTCAAAAGAAGTGAGTGGGATGGAAGTAGAACTTGATGAGGTAATTGTACCTTCTCTCGAATTGGAGAATAACTCATCACAGAAAACAGTTCCCGTGATGCCTACACCAATTAGTGAGGAAGCTAATGATGATGATCATGAAACTTCAGATCAAGTTACTATAGAACCTCGTAGGTCAACCAGAGCATGTTCCACACTAGAGTGGTACGGTAATCCTGTTTTGGAAGTCATGTTACTAGACCATGACAAACCTACGAACTATGAGGAAGCGATGATGAGCCCAGATTCCGCGAAATGGCTTGAGGCCATGAAATCTGAGATGCGATCCATGTATGAGAACAAAGTGTGGACTTTGACTGACTTGCCCGATGATCGGCGAGCCATTGAGAATAAATGGATCTTCAAGAGGAAGACGGACGCTGATGGTTGTGTTACTATCTACAAAGCTCGCCTTGTCACAAAAGGTTTTCGACAAGTTCAAGGTGTTGACTACAATGAGATTTTCTCACTCGTAGCGATGCTTAAGTCTGTCCAAATCATGTTAGCAATTGCCACATTTTATGAAATCTGGCAAATGGATGTCAAAACTGCACTCCTTAATGGATTTCTTAAAGAAGAATTGTATATGATGCAACGAGAAGGTTTTGTCGATCCTAAAGGTGCTACCAAAGTGTGCAAGCTCCAGCGATCCATTTATGGACTGGTGCAAGCATCTCGGAGTTGGAATATACGCTTTGATAGTGTGATCAAAGCATATGGTTTTATACAGACTTTTGGAGAAGCCTGTATTTACAAGAAAGTGAGTGGGAGCTCTGTAGCATTTCTAATATTATATGTGGATGACATATTGTTGATTGGAAATGATATACAATTTCTGGATAGCATAAAAGGATACTTGAATAAGATTTTTTCAATAAAAGACCTCGGTGAAGCTGCTTAAGTATTGAGCATCAAGATCTATAGGGATAGATTGAGACGCTTAATAAGACTTTCACAAAGCACATACCTTGACAAAGTTTTGAAGGAGTTCAAAAAAGGATCAGTCAAAGAAAGAGTTCTTGCCTGTATTCAAGGTATAAAGTTGAGTAAGACTCAAAGCATGACCACGGCAGAAGATAGAGAGAGAATGAAAGTCATTCCCTATGCCTCAGCCATAGGTTCTATAAAGTATGCCATGTTGTGTACCTTGCCATGAGTTTGTCAAGGGGGTACAATAGTGATCCAGGAGTAGATCACTAGACAACGGTCAAAATTATCCTTAGCGGTTATGGAGGTGATGAAGAGTTCGTCGTAAAGAGTTACAACGATGCAAGCTTTGACACTGATCTAGATGACTCTAAGTCTCAATCTAGATACGTATTGAAAGTGGGAGCAATTAGCTAGAGTAGCTCTATGCAGAGCATTGTAGACATAGAAATTTGCAAAATACATACGGATCTGGATATGGCAGACCCGTTGACTAAACCTCTCTCACAAGCAAAACATGATCACACCTTAGTACTCTTTGGGTGCTAATCACATAGCGATGTGAACTAGATTATTGACTCTAGTAAACCCTTTGGGTGTTGGTCACATGGCGATGTGAACTATTGGTGTTAAATCACATGGCGATGTGAACTAGATTATTGACTCTAGTGCAAGTGGGAGACTGAAGGAAATATGCCCTAGAGGCAATAATAAAGTTGTTATTTATATTTCCTTATATCATGATAAATGTTTATTATTCATGCTAGAATTGTATTAACCGGAAACTTAATACATGTGTGAATACATAGACAAAACAAAGTGTCCCTAGTATGCCTCTACTTGACTAGCTCGTTAATCAAAGATGGTTCAGTTTCCTGACCATAGACATGTGTTGTAATTTGATGAACGGGATCACATCATTAGGAGAATGATGTGATGGACAAGACCCATCCGTTAGCTTAGCATAATGATCGTTCAGTTTTATTGCTATTGCTTTCTTCATGTCAAATACATATTCCTTTGACTATGAGATCATGCAACTCCCGGATATCGGAGGAGTACCTTGTGTGCTATCAAACATCACAACGTAACTGGGTGATTATAAAGATGCTCTAGAGGTATCTCCGAAGGTGTTTTGTTGGGTTGGCGTGAATCAAGATTAGGATTTGTCACTCCGAGTATCGGAGAGGTATCTCTGGGCCCTCTCGGTAATGCACATCACTATAAGCCTTGCAAGCAATGTGACTAATGAGTTAGTTACGGGATGATGCATTACGGAACGAGTAAAGAGACTTGCCGGTAACGAGATTGAACTAGGTATAATGATACCGACGATCGAATCTCGGGCAAGTAACATACCGATGACAAAGGGAATAACGTATGTTGTTATGCGGTTTGACCGATAAAGATCTTCGTAGAATATGTAGGAGCCAATATGAGCATCCAGGTTCCGCTATTGGTTATTGACCGGAGAAGTGTCTCGGTCATGTCTACATAGTTCTCGAACCCGTAGGGTCCATACGCTTAACGTTCGATGACGATTTGTATTATGAGTTATGTGATTTGATGACCGAAGTTTGTTCGGAGTCCCGGATGAGATCACAGACATGACGAGGAGTCTCGAAATGGTCGATAGGTAAAGATTCATATATTGGAAGGCTATATTCGGACATCGGAAAGGTTCCGAGTGATTCGGGTATTTTTCGGAGTACCGTGGAGTTACGGGAATTCACCGGGAGAAGTAATGGGCCTTATTGGGCCATACAGGAAATAGGAGGCAGCAGCCAGGAGGTGGCGCCCCCCCCCCCCCCAAGCCCAGTCCGAATTGGACAAGGGGTTGGGGGCGCAGCCCCCCTCTTTTCCCCTCTCCTTTAGGTGGAATCCTACTAGGACTTGGAGTCCTAGTAGGACTCCCCTCTCCCGGCGCGCCTAGCAAGGGCCGGCCGGCCTCCCCCTCCCTCCTTTATATACGGGGGCAGGGGGCACCCTAGGACACACCAAGATTTGTCTTAGCCGTGTGCGGTGCCCCCCTCCACAGTTACACACCTCGGTCATATCGTCGTAGTGCTTAGGCAAAGCCCTGCGTCGGTAACTTCATCATCACTATCATCACGCCGTCGTGCTGACGGAACTCTCCCTCGTCCTCAACTAGATCAAGAGCTCGAGGCACGTCATCGAGCTGAACGTGTGCTGAACGCGGAGGTACCGTATGTTCGGTACTTGGATTGGTTGGATCGCGAAGACGTTTGACTACATCAACCGCGTTACTAAACACTTCCGCTTTCGGTCTACGAGGGTACGTGGACATACTCTCCCCTCTCGTTGCTATGCATCTCCTAGATAGATCTTGCGTGAACGTAGGAAATTTTTGAAATTGCACGTTCCCCAACATTACTCCCATTAGAAGGTGGGCACTGGTGATGCGGCTTGAGCTACGTCGGTATTTCCCCAAAGAGGAAGGGATGATGCAGCACAACAACGGTAGGTATTTCCCTTAGTGATGAGACCAAGGTTATCGAACCAGTAGGAGAACCACGCAACACTACGTAAACAGTACCTGCACACAAAGAACAAATACTTGCACGTGGACGGGAGAAAGTTGTCAATCCCTTTCGGGTAACGGCGCCAGAAATTGGCACGTGGACGGGAGAAAGTTGTAATAGAATGATAGATGCAAATAAAAGCAAATAAAATTCAGCAAGGTATTTTTGGGTTTTTGATAATATAGATCTGAAAATAAAAGATGCAAATAAATAAAAAGGCAAATAGCAATATAGATCTGAAAGTATATGATGGGAAAATAGACCCGGGGGCCGTAGATTTCACTAGTCGCTTCTCTCGAGAAAAATAGCATACGGTGGGTAAACAAATTACTGTTGGGCAATTGATAGAACTTCAAATAATCATGACGATATCCAGGCAATGATCATTATATAGGCATCATGTCCAAGATTAGTAGACCGACTCCTGCCTGCATCTACTACTATTACTCCACACATCGACCGCTATCCAGCATGCATCTAGTGTATTAAGTTCATGGAGAAACGGAGTAATGCAATAAGAAGACATGATGTAGACAAGATCTATTCATGTAGGAATTAGACCCCATCTTGTTATCCTTAATGGCAATGATACATACGTGTCATTTCCCCTTCTGTCACTGGGATCGAGCACCGTAAGACCGAACCCATCACAAAGCACCTCTTCCCATGGCAAGAAAAATCGATCTAGTTGGCCTAACTAAACCAAAGATTCGAAGAAGAAATTGTTGGGGAACGTAGTATTTCAAAAAAATTCCTACGATCACGCAAGATCTATCTAGGAGAAGCATAGCAATGAGCGGGGAGAGTGTGTCTACGTACCCTCGTAGACCGAAAGCGGAAGCGTTTAGTAACGCGGTTGATGTAGTCGAACGTCTTCGCGATCCAACCGATCAAGTACCGAACGCACGGCACCTCCGCGATCTGCACACGTTCAGCTTGGTGACGTCCCTCGTACTCTTGATCCAGCTGAGGCCGAGGGAGAGTTTCGTCAGCACGACGGCGTGGTGACGGTGATGATGAAGTGATTCCGGCAGGGCTTTGCCTAAGCTATCCAAAAATATGACCGAGGTGGAAATCTGTGGAGGGGGGCACCGCACATGGTTAAGACAAATCTTGGTCCGTCCTAGGGTGCCCCCCTGCCCCCGTATATAAAGGAGCAAGGGGGAGGCCGGCCGGCCCTCATAGGGCGCGCCAAGGGGGGAGGAATCCTACTCCTAGTAGGAGTAGGTTTCTCCCCTTTCCTAGTCCAACTAGGAGGAGAAGGAAAGAGAGGGAGAGGGAGAGGGAAAGAGGGGCTGCGCCCCCTTCCCCTAGTCCAATTCGGACTCCCCTTGGGGGGGGGCGCCACCTCCTGGCTGCTGCCTTCTCTCTCCCCTAAAGCCCACTAAGGGCCCATAACTTCCCGGGGGGGGGGGGTTCCGGTAACCCTCCGGCACTCCGGTTTTATCCGAAACCTTCCGGAACACTTCCGGTGTCCGAATAACATGGTCCAATATATCAATCTTTATGTCTCGACCATTTCAAGACTCCTCGTCATGTCCGTGATCACATCCGGGATTCCGAACTACCTTCGGTACATCAAAACACATAAACTCATAATACCGATCGTCATCGAACGTTAAGCGTGCGGACCCTACGGGTTCGAGAACTATGTAGACATGACCGAGACTCGTCTCCGGTCAATAACCAATAGCGGAACCTGGATGCTCATATTGGCTCCCACATATTCTACGAAGGTCTTTATCGGTCAAACCGCATAACAACATACGTTCCCTTTGTCATTGGTATGTTACTTGCCCGAGATTCGATCGTCGGTATCATCATACGTAGTTCAATCTTGTTACCGGCAAGTCTCTTTACTCGTTCCGTAATGCATCATCCCATAACTAACTCATTAGTCACATTGCTTACAAGGCTTCATATGATGTGCATTACCGAGAGGGCCCAGAGATACCTCTCCGACAATCGGAGTGACAAATCCTAATCTCGATCTATGCCAACTCAACAAACACCTTCGGAGACACCTATAGAGCATCTTTATAATCACCCAGTTACATTGTGACGTTTGATAGCACACTAAGTGTTCCTCCGGTATTCAGGAGTTGCATAATCTCATAGTCATAGGAACTTGTATAAGTCATGAAGAAAGCAATAGCAACAAACTAAACGATCATCGTGCTAAGCTAACGGATGGGTCTTGTCAATCACATCATTCTCTAATGATGTGATCCCGTTCATCAAATGACAACTCATGTCCATGGCTAGGAAACTTAACCATCTTTGATTAACGAGCTAGTCAAGTAGAGGCATACTAGTGACACTCTGTTTGTCTATGTATTCACACATGTATTAAGTTTCTTGTTAATACAATTCTAGCATGAATAATAAACATTTATCATGATATAAGGAAATATAAATAACAACTTTATTATTGCCTCTAGGGCATATTTCCTTTAGTCTCCCACTTGCACTAGAGTCAATAATCTAGATTACACAGTAATGATTCTAACACCCACGGAGTCTTGGTGTTGATCATGTTTTGCTCATGAGAGAGGCTTAGTCAACGGGTCTGCAACATTCAGATCTGTATGTATTTTGCAAATCTCTATGTATCCCTCCTTGACTTGATCACGGATGGAATTGAAGCGTCTCTTGATGTGCTTGGTTCTCTTGTGAAATCTGGATTCCTTTGCCAAGGCAATTGCACCAGTATTGTCACAAAAGATTTTCATTGGACCCGATGCACTAGGTATGACACCTAGATCGGATATGAACTCCTTCATTCGCTGCTTCCGAAGCAGCTATGTACTCCACTTCACACGTAGATCCCGCCACGATGCTTTTCTTAGAACTGCACCAACTGACAGCTCCACCGTTCAATATAAATACGTATCCGGTTTGTGACTTAGAGTCATCCGGATCAGTGTCAAAACTTGCATCGACGTAACCATTTACGACGAGCTCTTTGTCACCTCCATAAACGAGAAACATATCCTTAGTCCTTTTCAGGTATTTCAGGATGTTCTTGACCGCTATCCAGTGATCCTCTCCTGGATTACTTTGGTACCTCCCTGCTAAACTTATAGCAAGGCACACATCAGGTCTGGTACACAGCATTGCATACATGATAGAACCTATGGCTGAGGCATAGGGAATGACTTTCATTTTCTCTCTATCTTCTGCAGTGGTCGGGCATTGAGTCTTACTCAACTTCACACCTTGCAACACAGGCAAGAACCCTTTCTTTGCTTGATCCATTTTGAACTTCTTCAAAACTTTATCAAGGTATGTGCTTTGTGAAAGTCCAATTAAGCATCTTGATCTATCTCTATAGATCTTGATGCCCACTATATAAGCAGCTTCACCGAGGTCTTTCATTGAAAAACTTTTATTCGAGTATCCTTTTATGCTATCCAGAAATTCTATATCATTTCCAATCAACAATATGTCATCCACATATAATATTAGAAATGCTACAGAGCTCCCACTCACTTTCTTGTAAATACAGGCTTCTCCAAAAGTCTGTATAGAACCTTATGCTTTGATCACACTATCAAAATGTTTATTCCAACTCCGAGATGCTTGCACCAGTCCATAAATGGATCGCTGGAGCTTGCACACTTTGTTAGCATCCTTTGGATCGATAAAACCTTCGGGTTGTATCATATACAACTCTTTTTCCAGAAATCCATTCAGGAATGCAGTTTTTACATCCATTTGCCAAATTTCATAATCATAAAATGCGGCAATTGCTAACATGATTCTGACGGACTTAAGCATCGCTACGGGTGAGAAGGTCTCATCGTAGTCAACTCCTTGAACTTGTCGAAAACCTTTTGCAACAAGTCGAGCTTTGTAGACAGTAACATTACCGTCAGCGTCAGTCTTCTTCTTGAAAATCCATTTATTCTCTATGGCTTGCCGATCATTGGGCAAGTCAACCAAAGTCCACACTTTGTTCTCATACATGGATCCCATCTTAGAATTCATGGCCTCAAGCCATTTCGCGGAATCTGGGCTCATCATCGCTTCCTCATAGTTCGTAGGTTCGTCATGGTCAAGTAGCATGACCTCCAGAACCGGATTACCGTACCACTCTGGTGTGGATCTTACTCTGGTTGACCTACGAGGTTCGGTAGTAACTTGATCTGAAGTTACATGATCATCATCATTAGCTTCCTCACTAATTGGTGTAGGAGTCACAGGAACTGATTTCTGTGATGAACTACTTTCCAATAAGGGAGCAGGTACAGTTACCTCATCAAGTTCTACTTTCCTCCCACTCACTTCTTTCGAGAGAAACTCCTTCTCTAGAAAGGACCCATTCTTAGCAACGAATGTCTTGCCTTCGGATCTGTGATAGAAGGTGTACCCAATAGTCTCCTTTGGGTATCCTATGAAGACACATTTCTCTGATTTGGGTTCGAGCTTATCAGGTTGAAGCTTTTTCACATAAGCATCGCAGCCCCAAACTTTAAGAAACGACAACTTGGGTTTCTTGCCAAACCACAGTTCATAAGGTGTCATCTCAATGGATTTAGATGGTGCCCTATTTAACGTGAATGCAGCCGTCTCTAAAGCATAACCCCAAAACGATAGCGGTAAATCAGTAAGAGACATCATAGATCGCACCATATCTAATAAAGTGCGGTTACGACGTTCGGACACACCATTACGCTGTGGTGTTCCGGGTTGCATGAGTTGCGAAACTATTCCGCATTGTTTCAAATGAAGACCAAACTCGTAACTCAAATATTCTCCTCCACGATCGGATCGCAGAAACTTTATTTTCTTGTTACGATGATTTTCCACTTCACTCTGAAATTCTTTGAACTTTTCAAATGTTTCAGACTTATGTTTCATCAAGTAGATATACCCATATCTGCTCAAATCATCTGTGAAGGTCAGAAAATAACGATACCCGCCGCGAGCCTCAATATTCATTGGACCGCATACATCAGTATGTACTATTTCCAATAAATCCGTTGCTCGCTCCATTGTTCCGGAGAACAGAGTTTTAGTCATCTTGCCTTTGAGGCATGGTTCGCAAGTACCAAGTGATTCATAATCAAGTGATTCCAAAAGTCCATCAGTATGGAGTTTCTTCATGCGCTTTACACCAATATGACCCAAACAGCAGTGCCACAAATAAGTTGCACTATCATTATCAACTCTACATCTTTTGGTTTCAATATTATGAATATGTGTATCACTACTATCGAGATTCAACAAAAATAGACCACTCTTCAAGGGTGCATGACCATAAAAGATATTACTCATATAAATAGAACAATCATTATTCTCAGATTTAAATGAATAACCGTCTCACATCAAACAAGATCCAGATATAATGTTCATGCTTAAGGCTGGCACCAAATAACAATTATTCAGGTCTAAAACTAATCCCGAAGGTAGATGTAGAGGTAGCGTGCCGACGGCGATCACATCGACTTTTGGAACCATTTCCCACACGCATCGTCACCTCGTCCTTAGCCAATCTTCGCTTAATCCGTAGTCCCTGTTTCGAGTTGCAAATATTAGCAACAGAACCAGTATCAAATACCCAGGCACTACTGCGAGCATTAGTAAGGTACACATCAATAACATGTATATCACATATACCTTTGTTCACTTTGCCATCCTTCTTATCCGCCAAACACTTGGGGCAGTTCCGCTTCCAGTGACCAGTCCCTTTGCAGTAGAAGCACTCAGTATCAGGCTTAGGTCCAGACTTGGGCTTCTTCACTTGAGCAGCAACTTGCTTGCCGTTCTTCTTGAAGTTCCCCTTCTTCCCTTTACCCTTTTTCTTGAAACTGGTGGTCTTGTTGACCATCAACACTTGATGCTCCTTTTTGATTTCTACCTCCGCAGCCTTTAGCATTGCGAAGAGCTCGGGAATTGTCTTATCCATCCCTTGCATATTATAGTTCATCACGAAGCTCTTGTAGCTTGGTGGCAGTGATTGAAGAACTCTGTCAATGACACTATCAACTGGAAGATTAACTCCCAGCTGAGTCAAGTGATTATGATACCCAGACATTTTGAGTATATGCTCACTGACAGAACTATTCTCCTCCATTTTGCAGCTATAGAACTTATTGGAGACTTCATATCTCTCAATCCGGGCATTTGCTTGAAATATTAACTTCAACTCCTGGAACATCTCATATGCTCCATGACGTTCAAAACGTCGTTGAAGTCCCGGTTCTAAGCCGTAAAGCATGGCACACTGAACTATCGAGTAGTCATCAGCTTTGCTCTGCCAGACGTTCTTAACGTCATCAGTAGCGTCTGCAGCAGGCCTAGCACCTAGCGGTGCTTCCAGGACGTAATTCTTCTGTGCAGCAATGAGGATAATCCTCAAGTTACAGACCCAGTCCGTGTAGTTGCTACCATCATCTTTCAACTTAGCTTTCTCTAGGAATGCATTAAAATTCAAAGGAACAGTAGCACGGGCCATTGATCTACAACAACATAGACATGCAAAAAACTATCAGGTACTAAGTTCATGATAAATTAAAGTTCAATTAATCATATTACTTAAGAACTCCCACTTAGATAGACATCCCTCTAGTCATCTAAATGATCACGTGATCCATATCAACTAAACCATGTCCGATCATCACGTGAGATGGAGTAGTTTTCAATGGTGAACATCTCTATGTTGATCATATCTACTATATGATTCACGTTCGACCTTTCGGTCTCCAGTGTTCCGAGGCCATATCTGCATATGCTAGGCTCTTCAAGTTTAACCCGAGTATTCTGCGTGTGCAAAACTGGCTTGCACCCGTTGTATGTGAATGTAGAGCTTATCACACCCGATCATCACGTGGTGTCTCGGCACGACGAACTGTAGCAACGGTGCATACTCAGGGAGAA
The DNA here is from genome assembly GCA_011799875.1 of Thinopyrum elongatum. NCBI lineage: Eukaryota > Viridiplantae > Streptophyta > Magnoliopsida > Poales > Poaceae > Thinopyrum > Thinopyrum elongatum. The sequence continues at coordinate 95,170,308 of CM022298.1, forward strand.
CACTTGTACCTTGAAATTTAGTGAGAGATCATCTTATAATGCTACCGCCGTACTAAGCAAAATAAGATGCATAAAAGGATTAACATCACATGCAATTCAATATAAGTGATATGATATGGCATCATCATCTTGTGCCTTTGATCTCCATCTCCAAAGCACCGTCATGATTACCATCGTCACCGGCGCCCCAGCTTGATCTCCATCGTCACCGGCACCCCAGCATGATCTCCATCATAGCATCGTTGTCGTCTCACCAACTATTGCTTCTACGACTATCGCTACCGCTTAGTGATAAAGTAAAAACAATTACATGGCGATTGCATTGCATACAATAAAGCGACAACCATATGGCTCCTACCGGTTGCCGATAACTTTGTTACAAAACATGATCATCTCATACAACAAATTATATCACATCATGTCTTGACCATATCACATCACAGCAAGCCCTGCAAAAACAAGTTAGACGTCCTCTACTTTGTTGTTGCAAGTTTTACGTGGCTACTACGGGCTTCTAGCAAGAACCGTTCTTACCTACGCATCAAAACCACAACGTGGTGTAGTGATTGCTTTTTGATCTTCTAAAAGAACCCTCTTCATTGAAACCGATTCAACTAAAGTGAGAGAGACAGACACCCGCCAGTCACCTTTAAGCAACGAGTGCTCGCAGCGGTGAAACCAGTCTCGCGTAAGCGTACGCGTAATGTCGGTCCGGGCCGCTTCATCTCACAATACCGCTGAACCAAGTAACAACTAGTAACGGCAAGCAATATGTATACACCCACGCCCACAACTCCTTTGTGTTCTACTCATGCAAATCATCTACGCATAGACCTGGCTCTGATACCACTGTTGGGGAACGTAGTATTTCAAAAAAATTCCTACGATCACGCAAGATCTATCTAGGAGAAGCATAGCAACGAGCGGGGAGAGTGTGTCTACGTACCCTCGTAGACCGAAAGCGGAAGCGTTTAGTAACGCGGTTGATGTAGTCGAACGTCTTCGCGATCCAACCGATCAAGTACCGAACGCACGACACCTCCGCGATCTGCACACGTTCAACTCGGTGACGTCCCTCGTACTCTTGATCCAGCTGAGGCCGAGGGAGAGTTTCGTCAGCACGACGGCGTGGTGACGGTGATGATGAAGTGATTCCGGCAGGGCTTCGCCTAAGCTCTCCGAAAATATGACCGAGGTGGAAATCTGTGGAGGGGGGCACCGCACATGGCTAAGACAAATCTTGGTCCATCCTAGGGTGCCCCCCTGCCCCCGTATATAAAGGAGCAAGGGGGAGGCCGGCCGGCCCTCATAGGGCGCGCCAAGGGGGGAGGAATCCTACTCCTAGTAGGAGTAGGTTTCTCCCCTTTCCTAGTCCAACTAGGAGGAGAAGGAAAGAGAGGGAGAGGGAGAGGGAAAGAGGGGCTGCGCCCCCGCCCCTAGTCCAATTCGGACTCCCCTTGGGGAGGGGGGCGTGCCACCTCCTGGCTGCTGCCTTCTCTCTCCCCTAAAGCCCACTAAGGGCCCATAACTTCCCGGGGGGGGGGGTTCCGGTAACCCTCCGGCACTCCGGTTTTATCCGAAACCTTCCGGAACACTTCCGGTGTCCGAATAACATGGTCCAATATATCAATCTTTATGTCTCGACCATTTCGAGACTCCTCGTCATGTCCGTGATCACATCCGGGATTCCAAACTACCTTCGGTACATCAAAACACATAAACTCATAATACCGATCGTCATCGAACATTAACCGTGTGGACCCTACGGGTTCGAGAACTATGTAGACATGACCGAGACTCATCTCCGGTCAATAACCAATAGCGGAACCTGGATGCTCATATTGGCTCCCACATATTCTACGAAGATCTTTATCGGTCAAACCGCATAACAACATACGTTGTTCCCTTTGTCATTGGTATGTTACTTGCCCGAGATTCGATCGTCGGTATCATCATACGTAGTTCAATCTCGTTACCGGCAAGTCTCTTTACTCGTTCCGTAATGCATCATCCCATAACTAACTCATTAGTCACATTGCTTGCAAGGCTTCATATGATGTGCATTACCGAGAGGGCCCAGAGATACCTCTCCGACAATCGGAGTGACAAATCCTAATCTCGATCTATGCCAACTCAACAAACACCTTCGGAGACACCTGTAGAGCATCTTTATAATCACACAGTTACGTTGTGATGTTTGATAGCACACTAAGTGTTCCTCCGGTATTCGGGAGTTGCATAATCTCATAGTCATAGGAACTTGTATAAGTCATGAAGAAAGCAATAGCAACAAACTAAACGATCATCGTGCTAAGCTAACGGATGGGTCTTGTCAATCACATCATTCTCTAATGATGTGATCCCGTTCATCAAATGACAACTCATGTCCATGGCTAGGAAACTTAACCATCTTTGATTAACGAGCTAGTCAAGTAGAGGCATACTAGTGACACTCTGTTTGTCTATGTATTCACACATGTATTAAGTTTCCGGTTAATACAATTCTAGCATGAATAATAAACATTTATCATGATATAAGGAAATATAAATAACAACTTTATTATTGCCTCTAGGGCATATTTCCTTCAGAAATACGAGGCTATAAGTAATCATGCATGTAAGAGATCAATCTGATCATAAACTCAAAGTTCATCGGATCCCAACAAACACACCACAAAAAGAGTTACATCAAATAGATCTCCAAGAAACCATTGTATTGAGAATCAAAAGAGAGAGAGGAAGCCATCTAGCTACTAACTATGGACCCGTAGGTCTACAATGAACTACTCACGCATCATCGGAGAGGCACCAATGAGGATGATGAACCCCTCCGTGATGGTGTCTAGATTGGCTCTGTGGTGTCTGGAACTTGCGGTGGCTGGAATTGTTTTTCGTCGACTCCCCTAGGGTTTTTGGACGTCCAGAGTATTTATAGAGCAAAGAGGCGGTGCGGGAGGCGGCTGAGGTGGGCACAACCCACCAGGGCACGCCTGGGCCCCCAGGCGTACCCAGGTGGGTTGTGCTCCACTCGGAGCCCCCCTCTGGTACTTCTTTAGCCCAAGTTGTGTCTTCTGGTCCAAAAAAAATCTCCAAAAAGTTTCGCTGCATTTGGACTCCGTTTGGTATTGATTTTCTGTGAATTAAAAAACAAGCAAAAAACAACAACTGGGACTGGGCACTATGTCAATAGGTTAGTCCCAAAAAATGATATAAAGTTGCTATAAAATGATTGTAAAACATCCAAGAATGATAATATAACACCATGGAACAATAAAAAGTTATAGATACGTTGGAGATGTATCAGCATCCCCAAGCTTAATTCCTGCTCGTCCTCGAGTAGGTAAATGATAAAAACAGAATTTTTGATGTGGAATGCTGCCTAACATGTTCACCACATATTATTTTCTTTATAGCATGGACATTTGGACTTTTATATGATTCAAAGCAATAGTCTAGTTTTGATATGAAGATTTCAATACTGAAGCATATCAACAAACAACCATGTCCTTCAAAATACCAATACTAAAGCAAGTTATCCCTAGCCCATTATGCTCAATCATTGATCCATTCATGAAACACACTCGCATATTAGCTACACCCAATGCTCAAGTACGATTATAGTGCCCCTTAGTTGGTGCTTTATAAGAAAAGATGGAGACTCAAAATAAAAATTGCATAAAGTAAATAGAAAGGCCCTTTGCAGAGGGAAGTAGGGATTTGTAGAGGTGCCGGAGCTCAAAGCGAAAAAGATAGAGATAAAAACATTTTGGGTGGCATGCTTTTCCTATCAACGAAAATGACCGAGTAATTCCCAACACTTTCCATGCTAGATATAGCATAGGCGGTTCCCAAACAGAAAATAAAGTTTATTCCTTTTTTCACCATACTTTCACATTACACGGCTAACCGAATCCACGGGTGCCGTCCATACTAACACTTTCCAAGGAATTTATTATTTGACAACATAAAGTAAATTCATTTTTCATTTCAGGACTGGGCATCCCTAATACCTTTGCCGTACTCTCGTGCAATGACAAGTGAATAAACACTCATCTTGAGAATAACACATCTAGCATGGAAAATAATGGCCACCCCCTGCCGCTTCATGAGCGGTACGAGCACACAAAAGAGAAATTTATTTTGAAAATTTAGAGATGGCACATACAAATTTGCTTAGAACGGCAAAAGAATACCGCATATAGGTAGGTATAGTGGACTCATATGGCAAAACTGGGTTTAAGGATTTTGGATACACAAGTAGTGATCATACTTAGTGCAAATGAAGGCTAGCAAAAGATTGAGAAGCATCCAACCAAGAAACGAAAAATCTCATAAGCGAGCATTAAGCATAACTAACACCGAATAATGCACCACAAGTAGGATATAATTTCATTGCATAACTATTGACTTTCGTGCTTGCATAGGGAATCACAAACCTTAACATCAATATTCTTACTAAGCCATAATTACTCATTAACATGACTCACATATTATATCATCAGATCACAAAACTATTACAAGGAATCAAGTTTATTTTGTCCAATGATCTTCATGAAATTTTTTATTATATCCCTCTTGGATATCTATCACTTTGGTACTAATTTTATATGTTGCTTTTGATAGCTCAAACAAATCTAAGTGAAGAACATGAGCATAAAAATTTTCTTCTCTCAAAATAATTTGAGTGAAGCATGAGAGAATTTCTTAAAAAATACTAAAGCACACCGTGCTCAAAAAGATATAAGTGAAGCACTAGAACAATTCCAAATCTCATAAAGATTTAAGTGAAGCATAGAGAGCAATTCTAACAAATCATGGCATAATTTTGGCTCTCTCAAATAGGTGTGTCCAGCAAGGATTCTGGACTTAAAAAGGAAAAGAAAAACAAGCAAAGACTAATAGCATACAAGACGCTCCAAGCAAAACTCATGATATGTGACGAATAAAAATATAGCTCCAAGTAAAATACCGATGGTCGTTAGAAGAAAGAGGGGATGCCACTCGGGGCATCCCCAAGCTTAGTTGCTTGTTCCTCTTTTGGATAATAACTTGGGGTGCCATGGGGCATCCCCAATATTAGGCTCTTCTTACTCCTTATTCCTTCATCCATCGTGATCTCACCCAAAACTTGAAAACTTCAATCACACAAAACTCAACAAAACCTTCGTGAGATCCGTTAGTATAAGAAAACTAATCTTTACTTTAAGTACTGTAGAAAACCCATTAAAATTTTATTATTGAATTATATCTACTGTATTCTAACTTTACCATGGCTTATAACCTCCAATACAAACCATAGATTCATCAAAATAAGCACACAATGCAAAGAAAACAGAATCTGTCAAAAACAGAACAGTACGGAAAGATACGAATTGTTCTCATACTTCTGTAACTCCAAAAATTCGGAAAAATTTGGAAAACATAGGAAATTTGTATATAAATATTGTGTAAAACATTCAGAATTTTTCATCCCTTCTGTGAATTTTTAAAATTATTTTACTGGTCACAAAAGTTTCTGTTTTCCAACAAGATCAAATCAACTATCACCAAAGCTATCCCAAAGGCTTTGCTTGGAACAAACACTAATTAAAACACAAAAAACACAATCATAACAGTAGAATAATTGTGCAAACACACAAGAACAGAAAGAAAAAGACAAAAATAAATTTTATTCATTGGGTTGCCTCCCAACAAGCGCTATCGTTTTATGCCCCTAGCTAGGCATAATGCAAAGATCTAAGTGTTGTCATCTTTGTTTCTGGATCCATAAGATGCCCTCATGATTGATTCATATGGTGGCTTAATTCTTGTTCTAGGGAAGTGTTCCATACCCTTCCTTAGTGGAAATTGAAATTTAATATTGTCTTCTTTCATATCAATCATGGCACCAATAGTACGTAAAAACGGTCTACCAAGTATAATTGGACAAGACGGATTGCAATCAATATCAAGAACAATAAAATCTATGGGCACATAATTCCTATTTGCAAGAATAAGAACATCATTAATTCTTCCCATAGGGTTTTTAATAGTAGAATCCGCCAAGTGCAAATTTAGAGAGCATTCTTAAATATCGGTAAGACCAAGCACATCACATAAAGATTTCGGAATTGTGGAAACACTAGCACCCAAGTCACACAAAGCAAAATACTCATAATTTTTAATATTGACTTTGATAGTAGGTTCCCATTCATTATGTAATTTTCTAAGAATTGAAATCTCTAGATTCAACTTTTCTTCAAAAGCTTGCATCATAGCATCAACGATATGTTTAGTAAAAGCTTTATTTTGTTCATAAGCATGGGGTGAATTTATCATGGATTGCAACAAGGAAATACAATAAATCAAAGAGCAACTATCATAATTAAAGTCTTTGTAATCCAAAAGAGTGGGCACATCACTAGTTAAAGTTTTGACCTCTCCAAACCCACTTTTATCAATTTTCTCAACAAGATTTTCACCCTCTGAATTATTGGGACACCTTCTAGCTAAAGTTCACTCTTCTTCAATCCCCTTTTCATCAATCTTAATTCTACTAAACAAGGAATCAATAGGAGAAACACCAATCACTTTAAGATCTTCATCATTTTTATGAAAGCAATCACTAGAAAACGCCTTTTCTAAAAATTCTCTTCTAGCTCTAAGCATAGCGGTTCTTTTTTTACTTTCATCCATAGAAACATATAAAGATTTAATTGATTCCTCAACCTTAGGCACAAAAATTCATCTGAGATTTTCATACAATCAGGAGGAAATTCTATCAATGCTTCTAGACAAATCATCAATCTTACTAAATTTTTCTTCCATCGTAGTATTAAAGTTCTTTTGAGCATTGATAATATTATTCTCAAAATCAGAGGTGTTCCTATTATTATTATTATAAGATGGATTACCATAGGAATTACCATAATTATTAGAGGAATTACTAGGAAAAGGCATAGGATTAAAATTACCTCTATAAGCATTGTTATTAAAATTATTGCGCGAAACAAAATTCACATCTATGGCATCACTATTTTGCTCAATCAAAGTATACAAAGGCACATCATTAAGATCAATAGGAGCACTTTTATTAACAACCAATTTCATAAGAGCATCAACTTTTTCACTCAAAGTAGAAATTTCTTCAACCGAATTAACTTTTTTACTAACAGGAGCTCTTTCGGTATGCCATTGTGAGTAATTTGCCATAACATTATCAAGCAATTTAGTAGCTTCACCCAAAGTAATTTCCATAAAAGTACCACCCGCAGCAGAATCTAAAAGATTTCTAGAGACAAAATTCAATCCCGCATAAATTTTTTGTATGATCATCCAAAGATTTATACCATGAGTAGGGCAATTTCTTAGCATCAATTTCATTCTTTCCCAAGATTGTGCAACATATTCATGCTCAAGTTGCTTAAAATTCATGATTTGTGTCCTAAGGGAGATAATTTTCGCGGGAGGAAAATACTTAGTAATAAAAACATCTTTGCACTTATTCCAAGAATCGATACTATTGCGAGGCAAAGAAGAAAACCAAATTTTTGCACGATCTCGCAAAGAAAAAGGGAATAATTTCAACTTCACAATATCATTGTACACATCATTTTTCTTTTGCATATCGCATAATTCCACGAATGTCTTAAGATGGGACGCGGCATCCTCATTAGGAGTACCGGAAAATTGATCTTTCATGACAAGATTCAACAAAGCGGCATTAATATCACAAGACTCCGCACTAGTGGCGGGAGGAGCAATCGGAGTGCTAATAAAATCATTGTTGTTGGTATTGGAGAAATCACACAACTTGGTGTTCTCTTGAGTCATCGTGACTACGCAACAAGATTGCACTCAAAAACAGATCTGACGAGAAAACGGCGAACGAAAAAAGAGGGCGAATAAAACGGCAAATGTTGTGAAGTGGGGGAGATGAAAACGAGAGGCAAATGGCAAATAATGTAAATTGCAAGGAGATGATATTTGTGATTAGGAACCTGGTAGATGTTGATGATGTCTCCCCGGCAACGGCGCCAGAAATTCCTTTTAATGCGGCTTGAGCTACGTCGGTATTTCCCCAAAGAGGAAGGGATGATGCAACATAGCAACGGTAGGTATTTCCCTCAGTGATGAGACCAAGGTTATCGAACCAGTAGGAGAACCACGCAACACTACGTAATTAGTACCTGCACACAAAGAACAAATACTTGCAACCCGACGTGTTAAAGGGGTTGTCAATCCCTTTCGGGTAACGGCGCCAGAAATTGGCACATGGACGGGAGAAAGTTGTAATAGATTGATAGATGCAAATAAAAGCAAATAAAATTCAGCGAGGTATTTTTGGGTTTTTGATAATATAGATCTGAAAATAAAAGATGCAAATAAATAAAAAGGCAAATAGAAATATAGATCTGAAAGTATATGATGGGAAAATAGACCCGGGGGCCGTAGATTTCACTAGTGGCTTCTCTTGATAAAAATAGCATACGGTGGGTAAACAAATTACTGTTGGGCAATTGATAGAACTTCAAATAATCATGACGATATCCAGGCAATGATCATTATATAGGCATCACGTCCAAGATTAGTAGACCAACTCCTGCCTGCATCTACTACTATTACTCCACACATCGACCGCTATCCAGCATGCATCTAGTGTATTAAGTTCATGGAGAAATGGAGTAATGCAATAAGAACGATGACATGATGTAGACAAGATCTATTCATGTAGGAATTAGACCCCATCTTGTTATCCTTAATGGCAACGATACATACGTGTCGTTTCCCCTTCTGTCACTGGGATCGAGCACCGTAAGACCGAACCCATCACAAAGCACGTCTTCCCATAGCAAGAAAAATTGATCTAGTTGGTCTAACTAAACCAAAGATTCGAAGAAGAAATACAAGGCTATAAGTAATCATGCATATAAGAGATCAATCTGATCATAAACTCAAAGTTCATCGGATCCCAACAAACACACCGCAAAAAGAGTTACATCAAATAGATCTCCAAGAGACCATTGTATTGAGAATCAAAAGAGAGAGAGGAAGCCATCTAGCTACTAACTACGGACCCATAGGTCTACAATGAACTACTCACGCATCATCGGAGAGGCACCAATGAGGATGATGAACCCCTCCGTGATGGTGTCTAGATTGGATCTGTGGTTTCTAGAACTTGCGGTGGCTGGAATTGTTTTTCGTCGACTCTCATAGGGTTTTTGGACGTCCAGGGTATTTATAGAGCAAAGAGGCGGTGTGGGAGGCGGCCGAGGTGGGCACAACCCACCAGGGCGCGCCTGGCCCCCAGGCGCGCCCAGGTGGGTTGTGCTCCTCTCGGAGCCCCCCTCTGGTACTTCTTCGGCCCAAGTTGTGTCTTCTGGTCCAAAAAAATCTCCAAAAGTTTCGCTGCGTTTGGACTCCGTTTGGTATTGATTTTCTACGAAGTAAAAAACAAGCAAAAAACAACAACTGGCACTAGGCACTATGTCAATAGGTTAGTCCCAAAAAATGATATAAAGTTGCTATAAAATGATTGTAAAACATCCAAGAATAATAATATAACAGCATGGAACAATAAAAAATTATAGATACGTTGGAGACGTATCAACAGGTAGCTAATCCGCTCTTCCTCCTTTTGTTCTTCACTCTCCTCATCATCTTTTTCATCCAATGAGCTCACAGTGTCATCAATTTCTTCTTCCATAGATTCCTGCAAAATATTAGTCTCTTCTTGGATAGCGGAGACTTTCTCAATAAACTCATTAATATCGGCATTATATTCATAACTCTCATAGCAATATTTAAGTATAGCATAATTTTCAGGTCTGTAAACAATATCATCATAATTTTCTCACTTTTCAAACAAAGATTCAATTTCATAAGCACCCTTAAAAGCAACAAATTCTTCTATTTGTTCCACATCATAGTAATCATATATACCATTAGCATAAGAAGCCAAGGTTTCATTATCACTAAATTTACATGAAAAGGGAAGGTGTGGAGCCTTCATCCTAGAGCAACAAGTATAATCATATCTCAAGCATAAATTCTGAGCATACCAATGCAACATATGAATTTAATCCCATAAGAGTTTCCCTTTTTCAGTCAAGCGATAATCCCTAAAGTATTCACGTTGATCCAACGTGTCTCCCATTATCAAGTTGAATGGGGTTTTCTCAGGATTATCAAAGTAGTGTTTAATATTTTTCACATAACGAGCATCGAGGGTTTTAGGAGGTTCCCCATCTCCATGAGTAGCAAGTACACCTAATTTTTTTGGTATTTCGTGTTCCATATCCATAACTAAAGATAGAGAACAACTTAGAACAGCAAATAAAATCTACTTAGTGATAAAGCAAAGAAGCACACACGAGAATATTCACCCCACGCTATTGCTCCCCGACAACGGCGCCAGGAAAAGGTCTTGATAACCCACAAGTATAGGGGATCAATTGTAGGCTTTCTTGATAAGTAAGAGTGTCGATCCCAACGAGGAGCTAAAGGTATAACAAATATTCCCTCAAGTTCTATCGACCACCGATACAACTCTATGCACACTTAACGTTTGCTTTACCTAGAACAAGTATGAAACTAGAAAGTACTTTGTAGGTGTGATAGGATAGGTTTGCAAGATAATAAAGAACACATAAATAAAAGCTAGGGGCTATTTAGATAAAGAAACAATTACGTTAGTTTTAGTAGAGAGCTTTTTGTCACAAGAAAGTTATTTGTCCCTAGGCAATCGATAACTAGACCGGTAATCATTATTGCAATTTTATATGAGGGAGAGGCATAAGCTAACATACTTTCTCTACTTGGATCATATGTACTTATGATTGGAACTCTAGCAAGCATCCGCAACTGCTACTTCTTGAGCTTGCGTTGGTTTTTCCCTTGAAGAGGAAAGGGTGATGCAGCAAAGTAGATATAAATATTTCCCTCAGTTTGAGAACTAAGGTATCAATCCAGTAGGAGGTACGAGCAAGTCTCCAATCTATGCACCTGCACAAGCAATCAAACACTTACACCCAACGCGATAAAGGGGTTGTCAATCCCTTCACGGTCACTTGCAATGATGAGATCTGATAGAGATAGATATAAAAGATTACTAAAACGTAAAACAAAGTAAAAAACAAATAAATTGCAGCAAGGTATTTTTTTTTTTTGGTTTATAGATCTGAAAGTATATGATGGAAAATAGACCCGGGGGCCATAGGTTTCACTAGAGGCTTCTCTCTTGAAAGAAAACATACGACGGGTGAACAAATTACTGTCGTGCAATTGATAGAAAAGCGCAAAGTTATGACGATATCCAAGGCAATGATTATGAATATAGGCATCATGTCCGTGTCAAGTAGACCGAAACGATTCTGCATCTACTACTATTACTCCACACATCGATCGCTATCCGGCATGCATCTAGAGTATTAAGTTCATAAGAATGGAGTAACGCCTTAAGTAAGATGACATGATGTAGAGGGATAAACTCAAGCAATATGATGAAAACCCCATCTTTTTACCCTTGATGGCAACAATACAATACGTGCCTCGCTACCCCTTCTGTCACTGGGTGAGGACACCGCAAGATTGAACCCAAAACTAAGAACCTCTCCCGTTGCAAGAAGAACCAATCTAGTTGGCCAAACCAAACCGATAATTCGAAGAGAAATACAAAGATATTTAATCATGCATATAAGAATTCAGAAAAGACTCAAATAATACTCATAGATAATCTGATCATAAATCCACAATTCATCAGATCTCGACAAACACACCGCAAACGAATATTACATCAGATAGAACTCCAAGAACACCGAGGAGAACATTGTATTGAAGATCAAAGAGAGAGAAGAAACCATCTAGCTACTAGCTATGGACCCGTAGGTCTGTGGTAAACTACTCACACTTCATCGGTAGGGCAATAGGGTTGATGTAGAAGCCCTCCGTGATTGAATCCCCCTCCGGCAAGGTGCCGAAAAAGGCCCCAAGATGGGATCTCACGGGAACAGAGGCTTGCGGCAGCGGAAAAGTATTTTAGTGGACGCTTCTGTTGGTTTGGGAATATTTGGGAATTTATAGGCCAAGAATTAGGGTTGGAGGACTCCCGGGGGGCCCACAAGCCAGGGGGCGCGCCCCCCTAGGGCACGCCCTGAGGGCTTGTGGGTCCCTCGGGACTCTTCTGACCCCCTCTCCAAGCTCCGTGAATGTCTTCTGGTCCAAGAAAAATCATCGCGGAAGTTTTATTCCGTTTGGACTCCGTTTGATAGTCCTTTTCTGTAAAACTCAAAAACAAGGAAAAAACAGAAACTGACACTGGGCTCTAGGTTAATAAGTTAGTCCCAAAAATAATATAAAATAGCATATTAATGCATATAAAACATCCAAAACAGATAATATAATAGCATGGAACAATCAAAATATAGATACGTTGGAGACATATCAGCAACTACTAAAGATCATTAAGGTAAAACCCAACCATAGCATTAAAGTATCAAGTCCTCTTTACTCCCATACGCAAACAACCTGCTTACTCGGGTCTGTGCTTCTATTACTCACGCCACCCACCATAAGCGAATCATGAACATATTGCAAACCCTACAGCGGGGATCCCTCACGCTTGCGCGACACGGAGAGCACCATAGGACAGCACCAATAATAAAACATACAACTCAAACCAATCATGATCATCAATCAACCCATAGGACAAAACGGATCTACTCAAACATCATAGGATGACCATGCATCATTGGAAAATAATATATAGCGTTGAGCACCATGTTTAAGTAGAGATTAGAGCAGGTAAAAGAGAGGTTACACCACTGCATAGAGGGGGAGAGAGTTGGTGATGACGGCGGCGAAGTTGTTGGTGTAGATCGCCGTCACGATGATGGCCGTTCCGGCGCCACCGGGAGAGAGGGGGAGAGAGCCCCCTCCTTCTTCTTCTTCTTCCTTGGCCTCCCCCCTAGATGGGAGGAGGGTTTCCCCTCTGGTCCTTGGCCTCCATGGCGGCGGAGGGGCGGGAGCCCCTCCGAGATTGGATCTCTCTCTCTGTTTCCTTCTGTTTCTGCGTTCCTGTTTTCTGGCCTTTCACCGTTTCTTAAATTCCCAGAGATCCATAACTCCGATTTGGCTAAAATTTTAACACGATTTTTATCCGGATATTATCTTTCATGCGGCCGAAGAAGGGCACCAACCGCCTTACGGGGTGGCCACAAGGCTCCCAGGCGCGCCTAGGGTAGGGGGCACGCCCTAGGGCTTGTGGGCCCCTCGGACTTCGTCTCGCGTTGATTATTTTTTCCAAAAATCACATATATTCCAAAAAAAATCTCTGTAAGTTTTTATCGCATTTGGACTCCGTTTGATATGGATATTATGCGAAACAAAAAACATGCAACAAACAGGAACTGGCACTGGGCACTGGATCAATATGTTAGTCCCAAAAATAATATAAAAAGTTGCCAAAAGTATATGAAAGTTGTAGAATATTGGCATGAAACAGTCAAAAATTATAGATACAACGGAGACGTATCACGCGACCCCTTAGGTTCTCGTTCACTTGGTCGCGAGTCAGATCACATCCGGCTCGTCTAGTCGGTAGCGGCCTCTAGCAAAGCGTGCCGACTCCAAGTGTCCGATGAAGCTGGTTAGGCGAACCTGTACAACGTGTCACACTTCTATTCCCTTTGCCACACGATATATGTTGTCGGTCTCAAGGCGAGTCTGTCATCCTTTTGCTAGCCCGACCTCTTTCTCGTTCCAGTGATGCCGACCACAAATCGGATTATCTCATAATCCATGTCGCATGGCCATGCTTATCTTGGTCGGATCACACGAGGGGCCCAAAGTATATCTCTCCTGATCGGAGGGGCAAATCCCATCTTGCTCGACCATGTCTCGCAGCATGGGTCTGGACAAGCCCGAAACCTACCTTTGTAACTACCCAGTCACAGAGTAGCGTTTGGTTGGCCCAAAGCAGGTCTGTCACCATCCCGAGTACATGCGCCAGCTCAGGTCTTAGGACATAGAACGTATGTTGTACTAGAGACTCACAGATGACATATCGCTGTGTCTCATAGGTGGGTCTGTCCGACTCGGACCTTATCTCGACTCGGATCCGACTACGTCGAATCCGAACAGATCCTTCCGAGTCCATATTATCCGGTTAGCACCCAATGCTCCATGGCTAGTGAGACCGAGCCATCCACCGTGTCATATGCTATTCTAGTCGGCTGCGCGTCCACATAGCCCTTTCGACTAGGGACCTTTTAGGACAGTCATCATACAACGCATAGTCCCACAAACAATTCACGTACTTGTTGATACACATCATTGATAATGTCCAAGGACTATCTTTATTCATAAACACATAGAAAATATCATCATACATGATTGCCTCCAGAGCATATCTCCAACAGTGTTCTCTATTCCCGCATTCTTCATACCAGTGACCAAATTCCCCGCAATTGAACCAGAAGGTAGGTAGCTTTTCATACTTCACTTGATAGCGAACTCGCTCGTCCCCCTTCTTTCCTGTCACAAAACGCTTTATTTTGGCATTGATGTCAATATTAACTTTGACGCGGACAAATTCCCTGAAGAAACCAGCCGGGAGCCTTAACTGAATCTCCTCTACCTCACCGATGCGTGAAGCCATCCCTCGAACTGCCGGTTCTATTAAGAAGTTGTCTAGGAGGCGATGAATCTGCGCCCAAACTGTGAGTCTGTCCAACTGGATGGATTCAGGTTTCTTGAACCCGTCATACTCCTTCATTATCACTGCCTGTCCCCTGAATAGCCATGGACCTTCAAACATTGCCTTGCTCCAATCTGCTAAGCACCTGAATTACGCGGTGAAGAGGTTCTCATTGATCCTCCTCCAACTCACAGGTCTAGCTGGGTTCCACGCTGATCGCATGTCACCATAGAGCGCACTCGGACTGAAGGTTTTTGGGGTATGAACCCTAGCAATGGCTAGCCACTTGGCTGGCGTCATCAGGTTCGGGAGTTCCTCTTCCCAGACGAAATCGTCGTCTTCCTCTTCCTGCAGGTTCAGACGAGCCAAGAGGTCTTCTGCACTCTCCTTCGTCCCCTTCCTCTGCGAACCAGGTTCTTCGTCCGCCATCGTCTCCGATCGGATCACGTCGTACAAACCCTAAAACTTTCCCCTGGCAGAACCCCCCGATCTCTCTCGTAACCAAGGCCGGGTAGGATCGCGAGGACCCCCCTTGATCAGCCCGAGTGCGAGGGGGAGAACGGAGGAGATCCGCGTGGATACGAGGTAGATTCCGGCGTGGGCGCCGGAAGCGAGAGAAACCCTAGCTTTTCCACTAGGGGAGAGAAAACCCTAACCCCCTTGGAACCATAGTAGCTTGATCAGCCCGACCTGTTTTGTTTACAGGTTGGTTACGGGTGTTGGTCGACGCGAGGGCTATATCTCGCTTACAGACAGACATACCGCTTCGGACCAATATTGTATCTTACTGGAGCGGTTTTTGAAAACTTCTATAGAGCGGTTCAGACCGGTGTTAGAAGCTCCCGTGCAGTTTTCTTCTTCTTTTTGTTTCTATGCTACAAACAAAATGCTCGAACATATTGTTTATACTACATGATTTTTTTATAATGCGCGATGAAGGATTTTTAAATGTTAAGTAAACTGATTTTCTGAATATATGTATTTAGAATATTTTAAAATATAAGAAGTATAAAAAAGAAAACAAAAAGAAAAAAAGAACGAACATGAGCACAGCAAGTCGGACATAGCCTGATCTCGAACAGAAAAAAAAACTGTGAGTGGGCTAGCCCACCCATGACCGTATGTAGGCGAGTCGCAGCAAGCGAGGTATATCACTGCGTTTTGGTCAATATCTATCCACCTACGTGTGAAATAGGAAATCCCCAACACTACATATGCATATTATCACCGAGAGAGTGCGATCATGCTGATCGAGCGGTCAAGAATTTTTCATGCACGGAGACGAGCAAACTAACATTCCCTCAATATTTTTTTGTTAAAGTAATGCACATTGTCTCTACACGCGTACCACATGTTAACCAATTTTTTTTTTTTTTTGTA
This sequence comes from Thinopyrum elongatum, assembly GCA_011799875.1. Classification (NCBI taxonomy): domain Eukaryota; kingdom Viridiplantae; phylum Streptophyta; class Magnoliopsida; order Poales; family Poaceae; genus Thinopyrum; species Thinopyrum elongatum. The sequence continues at coordinate 95,186,365 of CM022298.1, forward strand.
TTTCTTCTTGACAATTGTTTGTTTTGAGATTGCTTGCCACGTACAGCATGTGGTGGATTTTTTTATTTATTTACATGTCGAAATGAAACTGTGTATCCTCGAGTTCTCCCGATAAACTGAGTTGGTTTTGTACATTTTTCATTGCATGAAAAGGAATGAAGAGCTAGAACAGTTGCGCGGTGTATGTGATAAGTAAACATATGCCTTATAGAGCATGATCCACATATCAAAATGATATGTCTGCACTGGCCGAATGGACATACAAAAGAGTGTATCCAGCATGGCACATGAGCATTGTAGTACGGCTAGCCGCATCTGTTCGACCAAATGTGACATGGATTTATAGAATTTTCACAATTTTTGATGAATGTGAGGGTATCTTACATAATACTAGATGGTAAATGAGAATTGCATACAGTCATAGGTCTGTTTTGTGAAATGGGGCACATATCCTAAAACAAATGTATTCGACATGGAGTGGATATGCATTTTTGGTGTGAACTTGGATTTTTGGGTCACCACCCAAGCGTAAAGTTTTCTTTGAGAATGATAAGAAATAATTTTCTTGGCAGGTCAATGGTCCATGGAACTATCGGTCCACTCGTTCCAGCAGCAACATTTCTTCATGCCACACCAAGGATGACAGCAGTATTCCCGCCCATGATCACCGATTCCTCCAACAACTGCCTGAGCAGCTGAACTACAAACACGGTCTAACTAACATACTCTCCATTTCTGCGGCGCACGGTTCCGAACCCAAGCCACCAAGCCATGACATTACAGAAGAGCTCAGATAGCAAGATCACCACAGCATTCATCAACAGACAAAATACATAACAATCTTCGCCACCAGTATCTGCTGCTAATTCGCAGCAGGCAGAAGTCTGAAGCAATTTTCCGGCGTTTCTACAGCACAACAAGGGGGGACACTGGAACTGCAACAGAGACTAAGCTAGCCTACCAAACAACGGAAAAGACATGGGTTTTTGAATGCTGGTTTCTGTTGATCCTCTGGAAGGACAGGAAATAAAGACCGGGAGAACGCCGAGAGCGGCTCGCCGTCTCAGGCGACATGCTGAAGCTGCACTTGCTGCTGCTGCTGCTTCTGCTGCTTCTGTACATTGGCCTTGTGCTTCTGCCCGGCCAGGTGGAACTCGTAGACCTTCTGGCTGTTGACGACGACGTTGCACGCTGTGCAGATCTTCATTTCGCCATGAGCCGCTCCAGCCTCGATCACCCGCCTCTTCTTCACCTCCAGGTCTGCTGGGGACGCGTTGGAGCTCTTGTTCTTCTTTGGCTGTACAGCCGGCACCACACCATCAGCAGTGGCGGCGGCAGCAGGAGGTGCTGTGTTTGCTGCAACAGCGCTGTTCGGAGGCTTTGCTGGTTGAGGCGTGATCGCGTCTTGCAACTTCTGCAGATTCTTCTTGTGCTTCTGACCTGTTTTATGGATCAAGAGAACCTCCATGGTGTCGCACTGGATCTTGCAGACTTCACAGATTAATGGCTGCACAACCTTTGGAGTTTTCTTCCTGAAACTCCTCCGAACGTTTGTCGGCAGAGGATGTCCAAAATGGGCATTCCACTGAGCATGATGCATGACCGTGGCTGCTGCTGTTGGTGCCACTCCGTTTGGAGCTTTCGCAGCTGCTACCTGTGGAGACAATGTTGACACCAAGTTAATATGGAGAGATGAGAAATATAGTATGAAAGCTAATCAGCAGATACAATTAAGGTGAACTGAACAGAAGATGTGCCACACAGTTAAGGTAGGAAAAAAAGATCTTCATACAATTAGTTAGTGCACATGTGAAATCCATGTCACCGTGTCAAGCATGGTTATACACAAAATACACATTAAATGGAGGCCAGTATATTTTAGGGGCAGCACCAAATTTGATATATAGCCACCCAGTCTGATGAATGGATGGTGACGGTATTGGATCCATTTTCCATGTATATCTTACACTGAACAAGCTCTATCCAATACTACTACTTAAATATGATGATGCGGATGACAACATATTATACCCACATACCAATAACACCTGCGCATACACATATCATGCCCTCAGCTATGTATCAAGAAGGTAAAGACTTGGCAACAACCACCTCCTATACTAACAGCTGTGCCTCAGCACAAGAAAAGCAATGCAGCACTGGGAGCACCATGACACAGAAAGACTAAGGCAGACCATGCCGCCCATTCAGATCAGAGGTAAAGTTGGAGTAGGATCTCTTAGTCGAGACCAGCAAATTTACACTGCAAGCACAAGATGCGTCTGTGGAAACTGTCCACCTTTTGGTACGGTGGATCTGAGGCACAGAGTTTGGTATGAACCATTGCTGTTCTCGAATTTGAACTTGGCAAGAAAGTATGTAAAATGAAGTTCAGATAGCATGTACTGAAAATTGATGTTTCTGCTAACAACAATGAAGCAACAGCCAATATGATCACTTGGCTAAACTCAATCAGAAAACGTGCAGGCTGGAGTTAACTGAACGTAAATAGAACAGATAAAGGGAAGCAACTCTCCCTCAAAAACCTGAGACGAGCACTGACAGACCGACTGAGGATTTGGACTACATGGGCGATATCTGGCTTGGTGACTGTGGGATAGAAACCACTGCCCACAATGTATGCCCTTGTCAAGTATTATGGCACACTCGCACTGTAACTTGTCCTCGTGGAGCTGCGTATGGCACCTCGGTTGTAGATGGGATGCATGTTGAAGTCAATGTTAAAACTGGGATCAGATTCCTTGACGAAACAGGAGGAACAACAAAAGTTTGTTGTCACTGTAAGGGTAGCACTCAAGTGTATATGGCTCGTAAACAAATAGTGTTTGTCTTGAGGCTAGATGTGCATTGTATGCTTAAATAGGGTTGAGTCCTGGTAGTTCTAGTTCTCCTATATAGTCCTTCGGGGTTATTGCAAATTTGAAATACACTCAATCTATTTTTGTGTCTTTCAAGAATTAACAGTCATCAAACTCTCAGAAAATAACAACCACCAAGGCTCCAAACAAGGATATTCAAATTGGAGGGCCTTTGCTTGATCCAAATATAGGACTCAAAGCATTAGAACCTTTATTAATAATGGAATTGAGCCAAAATGGGAAAATATGTTAATCTGTACCAGGCTTTCACATCCTCCAGGATGCGGAATTTCAGCTTCGATTTTTTTCCAGTTTTGACATGACAAGGACAAAGACCAACTATCAAGCAACATAGACATGTAGATCAAAAAGTAACAAAACAGACTAATGTGAAATTATGTCTATGGCAAAACCAACATGAAAACAAATGAATGCTGCCAAGTTACAGATTGAACATACCCAAGAATGGAAGTGGGCAAAGAATTGGATATCAGTACTCAATAGACCTGATAATTGCAGGCCACAATGTTCTCAGCAGAAACAAGTAATGAATTTTACTGAATTGAATAGGCAAAAATAGGTGTGAACATGCAAATGCCCACTTGGTTTCCACAGAGGAAGAACGAAACGAAGTGGCCGGGGGTGAGGAAAACTCGAGGATGCAGTCATGCAGGTGACCACTTTATTTCAATAAAAGCCAATTTTCAATATGCAGATGCTCACTTTGAAACAAGATATATACACTAGCACTACAATTGAGCTTGGGCATTTAGGATAATAGTTTCCGTGCATCAATAAATGAATGGATGGAACCGATCCAGGTCCTAAGGCCTAAGAACACTAAATGTGCAAGTTATCATCATCCAATATTCTCTCAGCTTATAGTTAGAAAACTCTCTGTGCCCCAACCCCCAAATACTCCTACTTGCTTTCATCTCCATCCCCAGCTTGCCATGAGACAGACAGCCCTTTGAAGGAAATTTTCCATCACGGCAATTTTAGCTCTACAAAAATATTATGATGTTCCATCACTACTTAAGATGGTGTGACCTATTCAATAATCAATAACTTTATTATCGGAAGAATTTTAACCAAGTACGGGAGAGAAGGGTCACTCCAATTCTTTTTTCCACACGGATACACAAATGCATCCTTATCATGATTTTCTTTCCAAAAGCCATGCCAAAGTGATGAAATCATATGTGCTCTTTTCACCCAAATAGAAAGGAGTACAGGTTAGGACGTTGCCCTCAAACTAAGGCATACATGGTAAACATACACAAATGATTTTCATTCCCTAAGCTATGTCAAAATGGTGAAATCACATATGCTGTACTACTAGCCCAGGTCTTCAACAAAGCAGGCAGTCACCTGCTTTCTAATCACACTCATTGGTCTGCGGCACATCATAATTACTTAAATCTACAACAGTTCCAACTAAGTTGAAAATACAACAGTTCCAACTAGGTTTATTAACTAATATTTTGATTAGAAGTCCCTATTAAAACAAGCAAGGTTTCATTCCAACTCTTGCTTATTCTATTATTTCGTCAGTTTACACATAAAAAGATGACATGTTATCTTTCGGTTACAATTGCCAATCATAACTTACATTTCAATGAAGCCCCTAGTAACTGATCAACTTTGATATCTGACAGCACCAAAGCCTAGGCATGGCTCCTTGCAGGCACAAAAGGATTTGATTAAAGAACTTCTCATGGTCAAGATTTAACAAATCTACCAGAGTGATATCCTTTTTGCTTGTATGTCAACCAGTCTGCCAGTGATGCGGGTGAGCAATTTCCAAACTATTTCAATTTTCCAGTTAGTCTGGAATGTTTTGTGATTTTCTACAGTGCGACAATTCCCAAACCTAGAACCCATAAAGCCAGAAGGCAGCAATCAAGTTATCTAGGATTATGGCTACCTTCACCAACTATATCTATGCCAAGAACAATCGATTCGACAGCAGTGAGGCCCGATTGGTAACCATGCCCCCTTATCTGACGAACCCCTAAAAAATCCACCACACTCGGAACGCATATAGAGAAAAATGTACCAAATCGGAGACAGTGAGCGCACTGACCTGGGCGTAGCGTTGGGGATCGAACCCGAAGTGCTTCACCGCCTCTCTTCCAGCCGCCGCGGCCGCCGATGCCGCCGGAGCTGTCTGAGCCGCCGATGGGGCCTGAGAGGCCTCGCCGGCGGTGAAGTAGTAATCCGCGAGGCCGCTTCCCCCGTCCGTCGCCGGGGCGCCGTAGTACTGGTACTGGCTGGTGTACGGGTTGTACTGCGCCCCCGTGATAGCCTGGGCGGCAGGGTTGGAGTAGTAGTAGGAGGACGAGGCGGCGGAGGCGGGGGCGGGGGCGGAGGGGCCGACGGCGGCGGGATCGGGGTAGTGGTACGCCGGGTAGGCGTAGGCGTAGGGGTAGCCAGGAGGGTAGGTCGCACGGGGATCGGCGGCCGGCGGCGCCGCCGCCGCGGCGTGAGCGGCGTAGTCCATGGTGGCGGTGAGGGCGCGATGCGGTCGATGGGGTGCGGTGGGGGTGCGACCGTGTGCGATCACCGTGGCGTTCGGGTGCACGAGGGACCGAACCGTATCGGGTTCTCTCGGGCTAGCCAAAGAGTTTAGGGCATGTCCGACGTTAACCCGCAAATTTTCTCCCGCATCCATCTACGATACGAGATCAGTCCGTGGATATGGATGAGGGAGGCCGCCATCGAATCATAGCAGCATACATTTTAAACTATTTTTCAATAAATCGGATGAAATTCATGCAAACACAGCCGAATTTCATATAAGCATGATAGATTTCATACAAACCGGACGAAAACGTTTACACTGAACATATTTTTAACTTTAAAAAGTAAAACTATGTGCATGTACGGTCGCGCGAAGCTCCGCTCCTACGACACGGATACACTACACTAGTCTACGGCCTGTCGCGGCGGATCCCTTTGTCTTCCCCATGTCCAGCAGCCCCGGAGGTACATGCTTTAGCGCAAAGGGCTGCCCGCTTCCCCACCGCTCATCGGAGTGGAACCGTCGGCTGATGCTTTAGTCAGAGGGTAAGGGGACGCCTCCGCTTCCGTGGAGCCCAGACAAGGGGCAACGATGGTCTGCACTGAAGAACTGGGCAAGACACCGACTGTGTACGCTGGCGTCGCCTCAGTGGTGGCCTTCCTAGGACCTAGGCGGCGGCGGCCTCCTGTTTTCTACTTTCCCTCGATGTTGGTGGCGGACGCGGACGCGCTGGCCACCGACTCATCGATCTTCGCGCAGCCGGCTTCTTTATCTGCCGGCAGGACGCAGTTGCGCGCGCGTTGACGGCGGATGGCGCGATCGCAGACACGGGATGCGTGGTACGAGGCGGCGTCATCGACCACAGTGACGACGCCCGTGCCACCGTGCTCCCCGCCGTGCCGGCCTGGAGCAACTCGCCACTCCTCCGCGAGCTAGCTTGGAGCAGTGAGGTGCTGAACCACGCGCCGGCTTGGTGCGGGAACTTGCTCCGTCGGGTTAGGTGAGGGAGGTGGAGCAGCCAGCTGCCTCGCTCGTATCCGGCCGACTCGGTTGGCCACCCAGCCAGCTTTTATGCCGGAGATATGCTCTTCCTGCTCGTTGGATGCCATCGAAAGGGTGGAGAAAATAGTGAAAGAAGGAGATGGGGAGCGGCGGAGTGGTGCGATTCTTGCCCGACGTCTGGCCTCGTTTAAATAAAGAGCAGACGGGAGGAGCTTGCCCGGCGTTGCGTTTAATGACGGCCCGCTTATTAACGGACATGTGGCCGGAGTGTTGGAAATATGCCTTAGAGGCAATAATATTTGTATTATTATATTTTCATATTCATAATTATAGAGTTCATATTCTATGCTATAACTGCTATGAAATTGGAATATGCGATTCCGTGTAAAACTCATATGCACGTGTGAAATGATAAATGGTTAAATAAAAGGTTCCTAGTCTTGCCTCTTGGCTAGCTCAAGTGTTGTTGGTGATCATGTTTTCCGGATCTTAAAATATCGTTAAGTGTAGCGGCAGTCCTAGAACAACATTGAGATTATGATGTTAGAATAACGGTTTGAATCGACCCAATCTTATCTGTTATGAATTGAGTTAATATCGTATGTAATCAATCGTAATAACACGGAGTATTAACGTGTGATTTTTCTTCTTAGACCATGAGAGTATCGTGGTCAGTTCTTACCATGGGATTTGGGGTTGCTCAAACGTCACGTGTAACACGGTGATCATAACGACAACTTACGGGTTCATCGAAAAGTTTGACAAATGGTCGAATAGCTCGAGAGTGGGATTTGCTTCTCCGACGATGGAGAGATATTCTTAGGGCCCTCGCGGGATGTGACGACATCCATCATCTTCTGACCAGACACAGGTTACTGCATCACGGGACGGAACACAATAACGAGAAAGAAGAACAAAATCGGTAACGAGGATTTAGGTATAGTGAGCATAGTGATGACTCAGGAGGATGTCAGCGCATCCCGGGTTTTGTGAAGTATCACGAAGCAAAGGGAACATCACATGATAACCAAAGGTTCACTCGAATATCATTCGTGTGCTCACAGGGACCGATATGGACGTCCAAGGTCCTGCTGTCGGTCATTGAACAAACAGTTTCGTTCGTGTCTGTGAGTTCCCGAACCTACGGGGTCACAAGTTTAAAGCAATCACGATCTGCTGAGTGTTAGTAGGACGGGAGTGATGAGAATATATTTTTGGAATTGTTTCATTAATTTTCGGAATAGTTCCGAGAGGATCCGGAAGCGTTTCGGTGAATATCGGGGTAATACCGGGTATTACCAATAAATATATATAGGTGGAAAATGTTTCCCTGGATGTTAAATTATATATAAAATGGTCTGAAAGTATTTAGAACATTTATAATGGTCTGAAAGTATTTAGAACATTTATATATTTAATTTAATATCAACGGGCCTTAAAAGACCAAGAGGTGGAAGGCAACTTGGGCCAAAAAGGCCCAAGTGGGAAAGTGAGGGGGAGGAGTCAGACTCCTCCTCCCTGGTCGGTGCACCAAGGGGGAAACTAATACGTCTCCAATTTTTTTGATTGTTCCATGTTGTTATATTATCAATTTTGGATGTTTTACATTCATTAACTAGCAACTTTATATCATTTTTGGGGACTAACCTATTGACATAGTGCCCAGTGCCAGTTGTTGTTTTTTGTTTGTTTTTACTTCACAGAATATCCATATCAAACGGAGTCCAAACGCAGCACCAGGGTCCAAAAAAGTGCACGAGGGGAGGCCCGTGGGGCCCACAAGGCACCAGGGCGCGCCAGAGGCCCCTAGCACGCCCTGGTGGGTAGTGGGGCCCATGGGTGGCCTCTCCACCGACTATCAGCTCTATAAATACCCAGATATTCCAGAAACCCTAGAAGAGTCGACGAAAAACAATTCCAGCCGCCGCAAGTTCCAGAACCATGAGATCCAATCTAGAGCCCTTTTCCGGCACCTTGCTGGAGGGGGAAACGATCACGGAGGGGTTCATCATCCTCATTGGTGCTCCTCCGATGATGCGTGAGTAGTTTATCGCAGACCTACGGGTCCGTAGGCAGTAGCTAGATGGCTTCTTCTTTCTCTTTGATCTTCAATACAATGTTCTCCTCGATGTTCTTGGAGATCTATTTGATGTAATGACTTTTTGCGGTGTGTTTGTTGGGATCCGATGAATTGCGAGTTTATGATCAGTTCTATGTATGAATATTATTTGAGTCTTCTATGAACTCTTTTATGCATGATCTTTATAGCCTCGTTGTCGGTGTAGTGAGAACCAGGGTCCCACTAACCTTCGAAGATGGGCCATGACAGTGCTCAGCAACGCCCGGCAATCATTTCGCCGGCAAGCACTACTACCGCGCGGGGGGCGTCTCTCCCGCGCGAGGATCAAGGCTCAAGCCACCAAGTAGAAGATTCCCCAGAAAGGTCTCCCTTGCCGGGCAGGCGAGCCTGGCGGGGTCGAGACCACGCCTGGGACCAAGTCCAAGCTACTTCAGCAGGGTCTCCGGGGCCGCCAAGCCAGACCCCGGCAAGTTCCGTCCCGACGGGGGCTCCTATCGGTGTACTAAAGTTTGGGTCCTTTAGTACCCCATACTTGTGCACGGACGGTTGCAACCATACCAGCGGCAAGGCCTGACGGGGACAGCTGGCAGCAGAGACAAGGCCACCAAGGAGGCCTTCAAGCCTACGATCAGAAGACGACGGACTAAAGACAAGGCCCCGTCAAGACCCTTGCCGGGGACGCTTGCGAAGCCCCGGCAAGATCCTTGCCGGAGACGCTTGCGAGGCCCCGGCAAGATTCTTGCCGGAGACGCTTGCGAGGCCCCGGCAAGACCTTTGCCGGGGACGCCTGCGATGGCTCGCACCAGGCGGAGGTTCTACCACCTTCCCACCGCTCCAGCGTGGCGACTAGCATGCCTGCCTGGCCTTGCATGCCTCGTCACCCTGGGTGCGTGTCAAGATGAGGCTAGGCGGCGATGGACAGGACGGGCTCTTTTCCGTCCCCGATAAAGCTAGAGGGCACGTAAGCAGCGCATTTAATGCACTTGTCCTAAGACGCCAGAGATAAGCACATGCACTGTAGCACTTTACACCTCCTGTATGCATGTACGCCACTGTGGTAGCCCCTTGGTATAAAAGGAGGCCCAAGGCGATACAGGGGGGGGACTACTTTTGGACTTTCCGGCTCAGTTTGCATGCGTAGCAGCTAGCCGAAGCTCAAGAACACTGAATATACACTCAAAGCAGGACTAGGGTTTTACGCTTCTCAGCGGCCCGAACCTGGGTAAAAATCCCTCGTGTTGATCGTTAGATCTGCTCTTCGTGCACCCCTCCTCCCTGCCAAACCATAGAAGGGATCCACGCGATCCCATAGGTGTCGTTTCCCCGACATCTTTGGCGCGCCAGGTAGGGGGAGAGGTTGTGCGAACCTGATCTAGCAGTGAGCGCGTCAGTTTCTTCAACATCTTCGTCATCATGCCTCCCAAGAGGAAGAGTTTCGCAGTGATTGGTTCGTCCACGGTCGATCTGCCCGTGCCAACACGGACGGGCGACAGGGTGGACGCAGACGGAGGAGGTGGAGGTCACGAGCTCCCATGGCGTTCGGGCGATCGAAGCCAGGCAAGTGGTGTCATCCACAGCCGCGACGATGACCCGCGCGCCACACTTCAGGAAAAAGCTAAGTTCTAAAACTTTAATGCTTTTTGCTGATTTAATTTCATCCTTGATGATGTTCTTTGCACATAACCCGTGCGCAAAGGAGCACTCTTGAGACATTCTGCACTCCGGGTTGTTCGGGTCCGCCTAGCAACACCTGTGCAGCCGCGTTTGTTCTTGGAGTGTGAAGCTCTTGAGGAGGCGGCGTCCTCGATAGGCTGCTAACTAGGATCCGTTCCTAAGCGCCATTGACTAGGATGTGCACGATCGAGATGCATTCCGGCAAGCGTAGGGAACAACTGTGCAAAAACAAAATCATCCAGAGCTCTCCTCCTCGAGATTTCCATTTTACATATAGCTTGTCTGTTAAGGAGCGGTCGAAGGGTATGATTGTGCTCACGGTTAATACTGGTCTGCCCAGGAATGCTGTTTGTAGCTGCGCTTACTCTGAGATTGTGAAGCTTGTCGGGAAGGCGGTGTTCTCTTTAGGCTGCTAACTAGGATCCGTTCCTAAGCGCCATTGTCTAGAACATGCGCACCCGTGGGCATTCCGGCAACATAAATCGTAAAATATGTAAAAGGGAGATGCCTGAGGAGGAAAGTTATAAATAAAGTTATGCACAAGCTAAAATGCATTTAAGATGCTAATTAACTTGTCGTATTTAAACGTAGTTGTGGCCTGGGGTCTGGCAGTGCCCTCAAGACCAATCTTCTCGGCGTCAAGAACGACGAGGTTCTTCGCCATTAGCCTTCCCGGCAACAATCTTGCCGGAAGCCGGTGTCAAGAACAACGAGGTTCTTCGCCATTAGCCTTCCCGGCAACAATCTTGCCGGAAGCCGGTGTCAAGAACGACGAAGTTCTCCGCCATAAGCCTTCCTCGCAACAAGCTTGCCGGAAGCCAGCGTCGAGAACGACGAAGTTCCCCGCCATAAGTCTTCCTGGCAACAATCTTGCCGGAGGCCAGTGTCGGGAGTTTCAGAGTTCTCCACTAAAGTCAGTCATTGAGAACGTCAAAGTTCTCTGCTGAAGATAAAAGCATTCCCGGCAACAAGCTTGCCGGAAGCCAGCGTCGAGAATGACGAAGTTCTCCGCCATAAGCCTCCCTGGCAACAATCTTGCCGGAAGCCAGTGTCGAGAGCTTCAGAGTTCTCCACTGAAATCAGGCATCAAGAACCTCAAAATTCTTCGCTGAAATCATGAGACTTCCCGGCAACAACCTTGCCAGAAGTGAGAAAGAATACAAAACCACATTCTAGCATTGAGATCTGTAGAGTTCTCTGCCAGAAAATTTCCATGGAAGCAGGCTCGGGGGCTGGCCGGCGCCTTTGAAAGCAGCTTCTTTGGGAACCGTGGTTATCACTGTCATGACTCATGCAAAACTTGGCCCCAGCTCTAGCATCGAGTTCTTAGAAATCTCCACTGAAGCTGGGCCCGAGGGCTACTGTCGGTGTAGTGAGAACCAGGGTCCCACTAATCTCTGAAGATGGGCCATGACAGTGTTCAGCAACGCCCGGTAATCATTTCGCCGGCAAGCACTACTACCGCGCGGGGGGCGTCTCTCCCGCGCGAGGATCAAGGCTCAAGCCACCAAGTAGAAGATTCCCCAGAAAGGTCTCCCTTGCCGGGCAGGCGAGCCTGGCGGGGTCGAGACCACGCCTGGGACCAAGTCCAAGCTACTTCAGCAGGGTCTCCGGGGCCGCCAAGCCAGACCCCGGCAAGTTCCGTCCCGACGGGGGCTCCTGTCGGTGTACTAAAGTTTGGGTCCTTTAGTACCCCATACTTGTGCACGGACGGTTGCAGCCATACCAGTGGCAAGGCTTGACGGGGACAGCTGGCAGCAGAGACAAGGCCACCAAGGAGGCCTTCAAGCCTACGATCAGAAGACGACGGACTAAAGGCAAGGCCCCGTCAAGACCCTTGCCGGGGACGCTTGCGAAGCCCCGGCAAGATTCTTGCCGGAGATGCTTGCGAAGCCCCGGCAAGATTCTTGCCGGAGACACTTGCGAGGCCCCGGCAAGACCTTTGCCGGGGACGCCTGCGATGGCTCGCACCAGGCGAAGGTTCTACCACCTTCCCACCGCTCCAGCGCGGCGACCAGCATGCCTGCCTGGCCTTGCATGCCTCGTCACCCTGGGTGCGTGTCAAGATGAGGCGAGGCGGCGATGGACGGGACGGGCTCTTTTCCGTCCCCGATAAAGCTAGAGGGCACGTAAGCAACGCATTTAATGCACTTGTCCTAAGACGCCAGAGATAAGCATGTGCACTGTAGCACTTTACACCTCCTGTATGCATGTACGCCACTGTGGTAGCCCCCTGGTATAAAAAGAGGCCCAAGGCGATACAGGGGGGACTACTTTTGGACTTTCCGGCCCAGTTTGCATGCGTAGCAGCTAGCCGAAGCTCAAGAACACTGAATATACACTCAAAGCAGGACTAGGGTTTTACGCTTCTCAGCGGCCCGAACCTGGGTAAAAATCCCTCGTGTTAATCGTTAGATCTGCTCTTCGTGCACCCCTCCTCCCTGCCAAACCATAGAAGGGATCCACACGATCCCATAGGTGTCATTTCCCCGACACTCGTATTTCTTCTCCAAAACTTTGGTTTGGTTTGGCCAACTAGATTGATTTTTCTTGCAATGGGAAGATGTGCTTTGTGATGGGTTCGATCTTGAGGTGCTCAATCTCAGTGACAGAAGGAGAAGTGACACGCATGCATTGTTGCCATTAAGAATAAAAGGATGGGGTCTATTCCTACATGAATAGATCTTATCTACATCATGTCATTGTTCTTATTGCATTACTCTGTTTTTTCATGAACTTAATACACTAGATGCATGCTGGATAGCGGTCGATGTGTGGAGTAATAGTAGTAGATGCAGGCAGGAGTCAGTCTACTAATCTTGGACGTGATGCCTATATACATGATCATTGCCTTGGATATCGTCATGATTATTTGCTTTTTTATCAATTGCCCAACAGTAATTTGTTTACCCATCGTATGCTATTTTCTCGAGAGAAGACACTAGTGAAATCTACGGCCCCCAGGTCTATTTCCTGTCATATTGTTTTCAGATCTATTATTCCAAAAACCCAAAAATACCTTGCTGCACTTTTCTTTATGGGATAATTGTATTTATACCCTTAGTTGTGTCCCCCTCAACCGAATTGCCCCTAGTTTTTGAAAACACGTGGTCTTGCCCAACCCACTTTGTCGTCTTGTGCTTTTGCCCTTTGACCGTTTGACCGTCACTTTGAAAACTTCATAGCTAATTCATACTAAATCAGAAAAATGCAAATAAGATACCAAAACGTTTGGAAAAACATCACCTGTATGTCAATGTCACTTGCATTCATGACAAAAGTGTTGGTAAGTGCCCATCCGAGTTTTAGCTCTTATCATACCACCATGAACAGGAAAATCTAAAAAATTTCAAAAAATTCAAGAAAAATTTGGTGGCAAAGAATTGCAAATGTTTTAAGTGCTTGCCAAGTTTCATGAGGGAATGACATTCATGGAAGTCGTGGCGGCTAAAACTCGGATGGGCACTTACCAACACTTTTGTCATGAATGCAAGTGACATTGACATACAGGTGATGTTTTTCCAAACGTTTTGGTATCTTATTTGCATTTTTTTGATTTAGTATGAATTAGCTATGAAGTTTTCAAAGTGACGGTCAAACGGTCAAAGGGCAAAAGCACAAGACGACAAAGTGGGTTGGGCAAGACCACGTGTTTTAAAAAACTAGGGACAATTCGGTTGAGGGGGACACAACTAAGGGTATAAATACAATTATCCCTTTCTTTATTTATTTTACTTTTTGTTTTTGTCAGATCTATTTATCAAATCTCATACAACTTTATCTATCTCAATACCGAGGAGGGATTGACAACCCCTCTTACGCGTTGGGTTGCAAGTATTTGTTATTTGTGTGTAGGTGCTGTTTACATAGTGTTGATTGGTTCTCCTACTAGATTGATAACCTTGGTTTCATAACTGAGGGAAATACTTACTATTGCTGTGTTGCATCATCCTCTCCTCTTAGAGGAAATACCAACGCAGATACAAGCAATCAGGAAGAATTTCTGGCACCGTTGCCGGGGAGGATCAAGTCAAGATAGTCTCCCGTCAACTTGCCAATTTCTGGCGTCGTTGCCGGGGAGACATCATCAACATCTATCAGGTTCCTAATCACAAATCTCATCTCCTTGCAATTACTTTATTTGCCATTTTCCTCTCGTTTTCATCTTCCCCACTTCTAAAAAGTTTTTGCAAAAACACAAAAATATTTTCCGTTTTCCTTTTTGCGTGTTTTCTTGTTTGCTATCTTTGCTTGTGTTGCCATGTGCCTTCTATTTGTTAGCATCTTCGCTTGCTAAAAATCTATTGATATGGATCCTCATCCACTTGCTAATCTTTTCAAAAGACCAAATTATGATGAACCGATTGCTAGTGAGTTGAGTGCACTTGATTATCTCTATGAAAGTTTTGCTTGAAAATCATGAATCTGAAAATTGTGATGAAGTGTTAAAAGAAGAAATTTATAAAGTGGTTCACGATAGCTCATTGAATGAAAAGAATGATTGCAATGATGTTATTATGAATTCTATTAATGTCAATTGTGCTAATAATATGCAAAACCCAAGCTTGGGGATGCTAATTTTGCTATGTCCACTACTTATTGCAATGATCATGATTGGGGTGATTCTTCTTATGATCTTGAAAAATTATTTAAGCCTCATGATGAATATGTTTGCAATGATATTGAAAGTGGGTTTGGAAGAGCGTCAACTTTAGGTAAAAATAATCCCACATATTTGGAGAGTGTTCAATCTTATGAATTTTTTAATGAAAGTGGGTTTGGAGAGGTCATGACTTTAGTTGATGTTAATCCCACTATCTTGGAAGACTATAAAACTTTTATGCATGTGGATCATGAATAGAAAATTTTATATGATAGCTATATTGTTGAATTTGATTATGATCCCACATGTAATTATTATGAAAGAGGAAAATATTGTTATAGAAATCTTCATGTTACTAAACTACCTCTCGTTGTGTTGAGATTGTCAATGTTTTATTCCTCTCCTTTGCATATAAAATGCCTATGCATAGGAAGTATGTTAGACTTAAATGTGTTTGTCACATGTTTTATGATGCTCCCTTTGTGTTTCAATTATTGTCTTTCGTGTGAGCATCGTTGAAATTTGAAGATATCTTAATTGCTATAAAGAAAGAGCTTGTTGGGAGGCAACCCAATATTTTTCTTTTCTGTTTTCCAATAAATACACAATTATGAATCTGTTATGATTGTTATTTTTATGTTTTAATTAGTGTTTGTGCCAAGTAATGCCTTTAGGATGGCTTTGGGTGATAGTTGATTTGATCTTGTTGGAAAACAGAAACTTTTACGTCCAGTAGAAGAATTGTTAAAAATCACTGGAGCGACAAAAAACTCTGAATTTTTTACAAAAGATTGATATATGAATTGTGTCTGTTGTCCTAATTTTTCAGAATTTTTGGATTAAAGAATTGTGAGTAAAATTCGAGTCTTTACAGGCTCTTCTGTTTTTGACAGATTCTGTTTTTGTTGCATTGTGTGCTTATTTTGATGAATCTATGGACTATACCGGGGGTTTTTAGCCATGGTAAAGTTATAATACAGTATGTATAATGCAATAACAAAATATGAATGGGTTTGCAACAGTACTTAAAGTGAGGATTGGTTTTCTTATACTAACGGATCTCACGAAGGTTTTTGTTAAGTTTTGTGTTATTGAAGTTTTCAAGTTTTGGGTGAGATCACGATGGATGAAGGAATAAGGAGTGAAAAGTGCCTAAGCTTGGGGATGCCCATGGCACCCCAAGGTAATATTCAAGTATAATCAAGCAACTAAGCTTGGGGATGCCCCGGAAGGCATCCCCTCTTTCTTCTTACGACCATCGGTAATTTTACTTGGAGCTATATTTTTATTCGTCACATATCATGAGTTTTGCTTGGAGCGTCTTGTATTATATGAGTCTTTGCTTGTTTTACTTTTTATTTTGTCACAATTATTCTTGCTGGACACACCTATTTGAGAGAGCCATAATGATGCTATGATTTGCTAAAATTGCTCTATGTGCTTCACTTAATTTTTTGAGCTATGGAATTCCTCTAGTGCTTCACTTATATCTTTTTGAGCACAGTGTTGCTTCAATTTTGAAGAAATACTCTCATGCTTCACTTATATTATTTTGTGAGATGAGAAAAATTATTTATGCTCATGTTCTTCACTTAAATTTGTTTGAGAGCTTGTCATAAGCAATGGTAATATATGAAACTAGTCCCAAAGTGATAGATATTCAAGAGGGATATAATAAAAACTTTCATGAAGATCATTGGATATTATAAACTTGATTCCTTGTAATAGTTTTGAGATATGGAGATAATAATATGTGAGTCATGTTGGTGAGTAATTATGCTTTAGTAAGAATATTGGTGTTAAGGTTTGTGATTCCCTATGCAAGCACGAAAGTCAATAGTTATGCAATGAAATTACATCCTACTTGTGGTGCATTATTCGGTGTTAGTTATGTTTAATGCTCATTTATGAGAGTTTTTGTTTTTTGGTTGGTTGCTTCTCAATCTATTTGCTAGCCTTACCTTGTACTAAGTGGGAATACTACTTGTGCATCCAAACTCCTTAAACCAAGTTGTGCCAATGAGTCCACCATACCTACCTATATGCGGTATTTCCATGTCATTCCAAGTAAATTTGTATGTGCCAACTCTAATTCTCAAAATGAATTTCCTTTCTGTGTGCCCGCATCGCTCATGAAACGGCAGGGGGTGGCCAATATTTTCCATGCTAGATGCGTTATTCTCAAGATGAGTGTTTATTCACTTGTCATTGCACGAGAGTGTGGCAAGGTAATAGGGATGCCCAGTCCCGAAATGAATGTTTTTTATTTATGTTGTAAAATAATAAATTCCTTGGAAAGTGTTGGTATGGAAGGCACCCGTGGATACGACTAGCCATGGATTGTGAAAGAATGGTGGAAAAGGAATAAACTTTATTTTATGTTTAGGAACCGCCTATGATGTATCTAGCATGGAAAGTATTAGGAATTCTCGGTCATTTTCGTTGACGGGAAAAGCATGCCTCTCAAAATATTTTGTCTCTCAATTTAAGCTTTGAGCTCTAGCACCTCTACAAATCTATGCTTCCCTCTGCAAAGGGCCTATCTATTTACTTTATGCAATTTTTTATTTTTATTGGAGTCTCCATCTTCTCTTATAAAGCACCAACTAGGGAGCACTATGATCATACTTGTGCATTGGATGTAGCTAATATTCGAGTGTGTTTCATGAATGGATCAATGATTGCGCATGATGGGCTAGGGATAGCTTTCTTTAGTGTTGATATTTTGGAAGACATGGTTGCTTGTTGATATGCTTGAGTATTGATGTCCTCATGTCAATTATAGACTATTGCTTTGAATCATCTAAAAGTCCAAATGTCCATGCTACAAAAGAAAAGAATATGTGATGAACATGTTAGGCAGCATTCCACATCAAAAATTCTGTTTTTATCATTTACCTACTCGAGGACGAGCAGGAATTAAACTTGGGGATGCTGATACGTCTCCAATGTATCTATAATTTTTGATTGTTCCATGCTGTTATATTATCAATCTTGGATGTTTTACATTCATTTACTGGCAACTTTATATCATTTTTTGGGACTAACCTATTGACATAGTGCCCAATGCCAGTTGCTGTTTTTTTTCTTTTTTTACTTCGCAAAATATCCATATCAAACGGAGTCCAAACCCAGCGAAACTTTATGGAGATTTTTTTCTACCCAGAAGACAACTTGGGAGCTAAGGAAGTGCACGAGGGGAGGCCTGTGGGGCCCATAAGGCACCAGGACGCGCAAGAGGCCCCTGGAGCATCCTGGTGGGTAGTGGGGCCCATGGGTGGCCTCTCCACCGACTATCAGCTCTATAAATACCCAGATATTCCAGAAACCCTAGAAGAGTCGACGAAAAACATTTCCAGCCGCCGCAAGTTCCAGAACCACGAAATCCAATCTAGAGCCCTTTTCCGGCACCTTGCCGAGGGGAACACGATCACTGAGGGGTTCATCATCCTCATTGGTGCTCCTCCGATGATGCGTGAGTAGCTTATCATGGACCTACAGGTCCGTAGGCAGTAGCTAGATGGCTTCTTCTCTCTCTTTGATCTTCAATACAATGTTCTCCTCGATGTTCTTGGAGATCTATTTGATGTAATGACTTTTTGCGGTGTGTTTGTTGGGATCCGATGAATTGCGAGTTTATGATCAGTTCTATGTATGAATATTATTTGAGTCTTCTATGAACTCTTTTATGCATGATCTTTATATCCTTGTATTTCTTCTCCGAAAATTTGGTTTGGTTTGGCCAACTAGATTGATTTTTCTTGCAATGGGAAGAGGTGCTTTGTGATGGGTTCGATCTTGCGGTGCTCAATCTCAGTGACAGAAGGAGAAGTGACACACATGTATCGTTGCCATTAAGGATAAAAATATGGGGTCTATTCCTACATGAATATATCTTGTCTACATCATGCCATCGTTCTTATTGCATTACTCCGTTTTCCATGAACTCAATACACTAGATGCATGCTGGATAGCGGTCGATGTGTGGAGTAATAATAGTAGATGCAGGAAGGAGTCGGTCTACTAATCTTGGACGTGATGCCTATATACATGATCATTGCCTTGGATATTGTCATGATTATTTGCTTTTCTATCAATTGCCCAACAGTAATTTGTTTACCCACCGTATGCTATTTTCTCGAGAGAAGCCACTAGCGAAATCTACGGCCCCTGGGTCAATTTCCTATCATATTATTTACAGATCTATTATTCCAAAAACCCAAAAATACCTTGTTGCACTTTTTCTTAATTTATTTTACTTTGTGTTTTTGTCAGATCTATTTATCAAATCTCATACAACTTTATCTATCTCAGAGGAGGGATATTGACAACCCCTCTTACGCGTTGGGTTGCAAGTATTTGTTATTTGTGTGCATGTGCTATTTACATAGTGTTGCTTGGTTCTCCTACTGGATTGATAACCTTGGTTTCATAACTGAGGGAAATACTTACCGTTGTTGTGCTGCATCATCCTCTCCTCTTCGGGGAAATACCAACGCACATACAAGCAATCAGAAACTTCCAGTACCAACAATTGTCAAAATAATCATGATATAGTATGATAACATGGTATCTCTCTAGTCCTTTCTGAGACCGCAAAACATAAATGCAGAACACCTCTGAAGTTCAAGGAGCGACTAAACATTGTAATTCAGGGTAGAAGAGATCTAGTCATGCTCATAGCCAACATTAACTAGACTCAATGCATGTTAAACTAAGAATGACAATAACACTCTTAGAATTGGTGCTTTAAATGAAAAGGTGATGACCCAACAATAAAAGTAAATAACATGAAAGTAAATAGATAGGCCCTTCGTAGAGGAAAGTGGAGATTTGCAGCGGTGCCAGAGCTCAAAGCTTAAACTTCCATGCGTAAGTTTCAACGTCACGACAAAGGATTTCAATATCTTCCATGCTAAACACATTATCGGCGGTTCCCATGCGTAAATGAAAAGTTTACTCCCCCACAACCATACAAACACCCAAGCCATGGCTAGCCGAATCCACGGGTACCCTCCAAACAATCAACTTTCCAGGGGGAGTTTGTTTTATTATATTTTCTTTGTTTTTGTTTACAGGACTGGGCATCCCAATTACTAGCCTCTCTTGTGCTATGACAAGTGAATAAACACACGTCATGAGAATAATCCGCTTAGTATGGAAGACATTGACCGCCCCCATCGCTCCATAAGCGGCACGGGCACAAAAACAGATGATTATTTGAATGATTAGAGATGACACATGCAAATTTACTTGGAACGGCTGGGTAATACCATATATAGGTAGGTATGTTGGATTGGTCTGGGACAACTTTGGATTTCAGGATTTTGGATTCACAAGCAGTATTTCCGCTTAGTACAGGCGAGGGCTAGCAAATAGATTCAGAAGTGACCAACTAGAGAGCAACAATGGTCATAATCATGCATTGCGAATATTTAACATTGACTACGAGCACGAGTAGGATATAAACACCCTGAATATAACTATTATACATGCTACATTGGTTTTGAATCAACTACATGTGTGAACATGTGCCAAGTCAAGCCACTTGAATATTTCAGAGGCGGATATCATCCTAACATACTACATCGTAACCATTTTAATGCATGTTGACACTCAAGATAAATCATTATCAACTCCTAGCTACTTAAGCATGGCATGCCTAACTATAATCCGTAACTGTCATCACAAACATGTTTATCCATAATATGCTGAATCAAGAATACCGAGTTAAACATATTTACAAAAACAAAAACAAGAAGAGTCTGTACCAAGTTTTCCTTGTCGCAGTCACTTCATCAAATTATCATCATTTATACGTCTCCAACGTATCTATAACTTTTTATTGTTTCATGCTACTCAATCTTGGATGCTTTAATATGCAATTTTATATCATTTTTTGGGACGAACCTATTAACCCAGTGCCCAGTGCCAGTTGTTGTTTTTTTTGCTTGTTTTTAGTTTATTTCCTTCAGAAAATCAATACCAAACGAAGTCCAAACACGAAGAAACTTTACATTGATTTTTTATAGACTAGAAGGGACACTAGAACATTTGGGAGGAGGCTAGAAGATCTACAGGACAGCGACGAGCTCATCCGATGCGCCCCCTGAGCTCGTGGATCCCACGCAACTCCGTTTGACTTTTCCAAGCCTATAAATTCCCAAATATTCCCAAACCAATTGAGAGCCACTCGAAACATTTTTTCCATCGCTGCAAGCTTCTGTTCTTCTGCGATCCCATCTGGAGGCCTTTTCTGGTACTCTGCCAGAAGGGGAATCGATCACGGAGGGCTTCTACATCATCCTTGTTGCATCTCCAATGATGTGTGAGTAGTTTGCCATAGACCTACGGGTCCAGCTAGATGGCTTCTTCTTTCTCTCCGATCTTCAATACAAAGTTCTCCATGACCTCCATGGAGTTCTACCTAATGTAGTCTTCTTTTGCGGTTTGTTTGTTGGGATCCGATGAATTGTGAGTTTATGATTAGATTATTCACTTAAAGTAATTGAGTCTTTTCCAAACTTTATTATGCATGATTGTTATATCTTTGTATTTCTCTCCAATCTATCCGTTTGGTTTGGCCAACTAGATTGATTTATCTTCACTGGGAGAGGTGCTTTGTGATGAGTTCAATCTTGCGGTGTCCTCACCGACTGACAGGAAGGGTAGCGAGGCATATATTTTGTATTATTGCCATTAAGGGTAAAACGATGGGGTCTATTCATATTGCTTGAATTTATTCTGTCTACATCATGTCATCTTGCTTGAAGCGTTACTCTGTTTGTCATGAACTTAATACTATAGATGAATGCTGGATAGTGGTCGATTGGTGGAGTAATAGTAGTAAATGCAGAATCGTTTCGGTCTGCTTGTCACAGATGTGATGCCTATATACATGATTATTGCCATGAATAACACACTAGTGCAGAAAAGCCTAACTATGGCGTGCCAAAAATAGCCTTGGTGGCGTGGACACCCGACGCCACCAATATGGGGCTAGTGTTAAAAATTAGCGCTGGCGTTGGCACCTATGCCATCAGTTTTTGGACGGTAATGGCGTATCGTGTGGTCAACGCCAGCAATATTAGTCATCAATTGTGACGTTCCATGTTTTCGCGGCGCCAGTAATTTGATTTTCAGATTTGAAATAAAAGCTGTACAGCAGCGATTTCAGCCAAAATGACAGCATAATACAATTTAAGAACAGTCAATAAATCAACTATAAATAGACCCAATGACAGCATTTAAGTTCAACAATGCACTTATTGATATAGTTCAACAAAGTAGGCAAAGTAACACACATATGAATGTACAAGTTCAAATAAATAGAGGTGATAATAACATGATATCTTCCATGCATGCCAACTAGCTAACTATGACTTTTCGGCGGGCAGAGTCAGGGTCATAGTCCGGAGTAAGTGAACCATCATCGCTACCAGCAGGCTTGTAGTAGACCATGATCTCGTCATGATCGTAGTCGAGGTAGAACGTGGCTCTCTCCCCCGCTTCCATCTCGTAAGCATTTGCAAGGGCTTTACAACCAGGGCAACCGAAGTAGGTGCGGTTTGCCTCGTTGGTGACAAGACAATTGAACTGTTGGGCCGTCAGCATCTTCATGAGGGTGCACTGGAATGTGATGGTTGCATCAACTAGAACTTTAAACTTCTCTAAGAAGTCACGCCTTGCCCCGCAAGGAATGACCTGAGCAAAACTGAAAGAAAGAAGTAGCTAGCTAGTTACACAATTTTGGGCACAACCATATACATCATATGAAACTTAATCAAAACATGTTCAACTAAAACATACCGTCCTAGTGAGGAAGTCATTCGGCAGATCTATGAAGAAATTCTTATCCCTTTACCATCTCACTGAACCACAGGTCTCACATGGGGCATCCATTTACTGCTTTCATGAAGTTGAGAAAAATAAGCATACATAACAGATGCACATAGATATAATGCAACATAAGCAGTTAGTACGGACCAGCGCTATCCGCCCATCTAGTTATTAACACATACATACTTATAATTAAACAGTTCTACAAACCATGCGTAGTTCAAACATAAAACATGCATAAAGTTAAACAGTTCATATGAAATAGGTAGCGCGCGCTAAGCTAGTGGCCAGAGGGACCGGCCTCGTGGTCGTGCCTAGTCGACCTACGACGACACCCCTGCTGACCCTCCTCCTCACGCTCCAAGGCATCCCAGTCTATGGGATCCTCCTCCGCGCTCTTCCTGACTGCATACTGAAGTAACATCATCTTGTTGGCCTCCACGAGTTTATCATCTCTCGCAAGCTCGCTCACCAATGGGTCGAAGAACTGCATCTTGGCCCCTTTGTTCTCATTCTCCTCAACCCTAGCGCATATCCTCATGTCCTCAGGCGCGAGGAACATCGTGAACTCACGACACTCAGGGAAGTTCAGATTCACCCCTTCCTGAAAGAACTCTACTGCCATGGCATCATAAGCGCGCGCCGCTAACTCCGGGGTGTCCCAATGGCCAAGTTCGTGGACGACATTGTCCTTCCTAATGATGGCATAGTATTTATTTCCTTTCTGTCGCACACCACGAAACTTCGGAGCCATCTGTGACGATGCCTATATAACTAACAAGTTAGTAAAAAATGGGTATATTAACGAGTACCTGCAAAACCTATAATGCATAAAACGTACTCCCTTCGTTCCCAAATATAAGTCGTTCTAGAGATCCATATATTGTAGTCCATTTGAAATGTCTAAAAAGACTTATATTTAGGAACAGAGGGAGTACACTA
Source organism: Thinopyrum elongatum (assembly GCA_011799875.1). Taxonomy (NCBI): domain Eukaryota; kingdom Viridiplantae; phylum Streptophyta; class Magnoliopsida; order Poales; family Poaceae; genus Thinopyrum; species Thinopyrum elongatum. Next base: position 95,209,908 of record CM022298.1, read on the forward strand.
CACAAAAATCTTTCACCATAAGTATACTACATACAACTATAATAAAAATACACTATGTAAATCATAGTCTACGACTACACTACATTCTTTCACCACAAGTACACTATTAGAAGTGCAATAAAAATACACTATCAAAAATCATAGTCTAAAACTACACTACATTCTTTCACCACAAGTACATTATTAGAAGTACAATAAAATTACACTATCTAAAATCATAGTCTACAACTACACTACATTCTTTCACCACAAGTACACTATTAGAAGTACAATAAAATTACACTATCTAAAATCATAGTCTACAACTATATTATATTCTTTCACCACAAGTACACTAGTAGAAGTACAATAAAAATACACTATCTAAAATCATAGTCTCCAACGTATCTATAATTTTTGATTGTTCCATGCTATTATATTATCCATCTTGAATGTTTTATATGCATTTATATGCTATTTTATATGATTTTTAGGACTAACCTATTAATCTAGAGCCCAGTGCCAGTTTCTGTTTTTTTTCCTTATTTTTGAGTTTCGCAGAAAAGGAATATCAAACGGAGTCCAAATGAGCTGAAAATTTAGGGTGATTTTTTTTGGACCAGAAGAAGCCCCTGAAGCAAAAGAGTTGGGCCAGAAGAGCCACGAGGCCTCCACAAGGGTGAAGGGCGCGCCCTCCGGTCTTATGGGCTCCTCGTGGACCCCCCTGACTTGTTCTCGACGCCAAAAATTCCTATAAATACAGAAACCCCCAGAAATAAACCTAGATCGGGAGTTCCGCCGCCGCAAGCCTCTGTAGCCACGAAAAACCAATCGGAAGCCCGTTCCGGCACCCTGCCGGAGGGGGAAACCATCACCGGTGGCCATCTTCATCATCCCGGCGATCTCCATGACGAGGAGGGAGTAGTTCACCCTCGGGGCTGAGGGTATGTACCAGTAGCTATGTGTTTGATCTCTCTCTCTCTCTCTCTCTCTCGTGTTCTTGATTTGGCACGATCTTGATGTACCGCGAGCTTTGCTATTATAGTTGGATCTTATGATGTTTCTCCCCCTCTACCTTCTTGTGATGAATTGAGTCTTGCTCTTTGAGGTTTCGTTATGTTGGATTGAGTATTGGATTTGAGAACACTTGATGTATGTCTTGCGATGGGATATCTGTGGTGATAATGGGATGTTCTATTGATTCACTTGATGTATGTTTTGGCACTCAACTCGCGGATTCCCGAGGTGACATTGGGGTAATCTATGCATAGGGGTTGATGCACGTTTTCGTCCTACGTTCTCCGATAGAAACTTTGGAGTGATTCTTTGTTGCACATTGAGGGATTGTTATATGATCTAATTATGTTATCATTGTTGAGAGAACTTGCACTAGTGAAAGTATGAACCCTAGGCCTTGTTTCCAAGCATTGCAATACCGTTTTTGCTCACTTTTGTTACTAGTTACCTTGCTGTTTTTATATTTTCAGATTACAAAAACCTATATCTACCATCCATATTACGCTTGTATCACCATCTCTTCGCCGAACTAGTGCACCTATACAATTTACCATTGTATTGGGTATGTTGGGGATACAAGAGACTCTTTGTTATTTGGTTGCAGGGTTGTTTGAGAGAGACCATCTTCATCCTACGTCTCCCACGGATTGATAAACCTTAGGTCATCCACTTGAGGGAAATTTGCTACTGTCCTACAAAACTCTGCGCTTGGAGGCCCAACACGAGTCTACAAGAAGAAGGTTGCGTAGTAGACATCAGTCTACAAATCATATAATATAATCTTACACTACTCTTACACTAAAATTTTACACTACTCGTACACACAAAATTTGACATTATTTTACACTACTATTACACTACACTAAGTAGAACTCACCAGCGGCGGTGGTAGACGGCGAGGAGGCGTTGCGGGGTGTGACGGGGGCGGGGACGGGGACGACGGCAGTGGAGGCGGAGGTGACGGCGACAACGACAGGGGCTTCGGTGGTGGAGGCGGAGGCGGCGGTGGAAGCGGAGGCGAGGACGATGGGGGTGGCGGCGATTTAATGGGGATCGATGGTTATTTGTGTGTGTGGGGGGGTGGTTTTTAATCAATCCGGCCGTGGACGGCGGGGTAATTGCTGGCGTTGGCCTACATGGCCAACGCCATTGCTATGTGTTACACATATTGTTTTTTTACTTTTATGTGTTAGACATATTATTTTTTATATTCATATAGATATTTAGTTTATTATTTTATTGTTTTATTTTCCTATTATTTATTACATTGTTGTTTTACTAATTATTTTGTGTAAATATGTAACCATACAAGGGAAACCAATAATTAGAACACCAATATCGATCTCATTAATCTAGCCTAGATACATAATAGTTGAAGAATGACAATAATAACAAATATATATAACTTCTAGTACTACACACTCTTGATCTAGACTAAGAACATCATCAGTGTAATGATTCCCATAAGAAAAAAGCTGCCACCGATCCAGCAGGGAGAACGAGGCCAAGCATAACACCAGCTAAAAGGGCATACCGAAGCATCTTGAATTTTTGGATTTGGCCGCGCATCACATCAGTCTTCAGCTGCATCTCATCTATCTGTTGTCTTAGTTCACCAATGGTGTACTCGAGCAACTCGCTCATGTACTTCTGCACGAGATCAACCCATATCCATGTGTAGCAATAGTTTGTCCCTAATGCCTATGGATCACAATACACACACACATAAATTAATGATCGCGACACTATATATATATATAATTGAATTGTGCAAATTAGCAGAAATAGATCAAGATCGAGGTATTTTCTGTCATATTACATTTCCATGGTTACCGCAGATGTAGAACTCTTGCTCTGGATTACTTTGTGTGTGCAACATATGCTTATCAGCAGGACGTCCACAGCCGCAAAGCAGCATAGGTGCCCTCGCTTGATTCCTAGTAGCTTCAGCGCCGGTGGCATAGTTGCCAGATAGAAGGGATGTCGCGCTGCAGCGGGATGATTCGCCAGACAGGGTTGGCTACATTGGCCATGGCGAGCGCATGTCGTGGCCAATGGGGCCAGATGAGAGCTCGACCAAGGCGGCGGAGTCCCAAACTTGCGACATGCCCCGCCGACATGGGCTCGCACGGGGGGCTCGTGTCGATTCGACAAGCTCCGGTGGGTCCATTGTCACCAAAGCAGCACAAGAGAATGGAAGTGAATCTATTTGAGAACAGGGGGCTGCCAACATATCTATATATAGGCACAACTTAGTGCCGGCGTTCCCGATGACGGCACGACGACACAAGGTTAAGTATCTACGACGTGTTTATAAATCGCACGACAACAGTATACTTCAACTGGTCACGACAACTGGGTCCACATAGTAGTGACATCGGAAGTATTAAGAACGCCAGCAATAGCAAGTTATAGCTGGCGTACCAATTTGGACGACGCCAACACTATTTGAAAAAAATAGTGCTGGCGTTGATGAAAAATGGCGCACCACAAACGTAAGTTGTGGCTAGCCGTTTTTCCGCTAGTGACATCATAACTATGCGCTTTTCTATCAATTGGCCAACAGTAATTTGTCTACCCACTGCATGCTATTTATTCGAGAGAGAAGCCTCTAGTGAAAACTATGCCCCCGGGTCTATCTTTATAATATTACTAAAACCAAAAATACCTTGATGCAATTTTACTCTTTTTATTTTACTTTTCTTTTTATCTATCTATCAATACCAGATCTGATCCTTGTAAGTAACGAGTTCAAGGGGATTGACAACCCTCTTGCCCACGTTGGGTGCAAGTATTTGCTCTTGTGTGTGCAGGTACTGTTCACTAGGATTTGCATGGTTCTGCTTTTGGTTCGATAACCTTGGTTCTCACTGCGGGAAATACTTATCAGCTACTATATTGCTTCACCCTTCCTCTTCGGGGAAAATCCCAATGTAACTCCTAAGTAGCAGTCATTATTACCTTTCACTTGCATGATCGAATGGTGTGAAAATAATAATAGTGCAAGTGTGCCATGGACTAAGCTGAAATCTGCAAACAATTTATTCAAAGGAGAAGACAAGGTAATATTGGCTCTTCGTTAGATTAACAACAAAGTATGTGTGAGCCACTCAACAATTCTAGCATAGTCTTCTCCATACGATGACTCAACAAAAAGAAATACAAAGAAACACACTAAAATATTTTTTGAGTTTTTTTTGAAGAAAACGAATGAAAGAAGAAAAACAAAAAGCGAGAAAACTATTTACATCGAAGAGCTCCTAACAAACAACTAAAGAAGAAACGGAAATCTTTTTGGGTTTTCTTTTAACTACTAACTAACTAAGAAAGAAAGAAAACCCAAAAAGAAGTAAGTAATATTTTTGGATTTTTAAAGTTTTTCAAACACACAAGAGAAAAGCAAAATAAATCTAAGCATGGATATACAATGAAAATGATGAACACCGACAAATGGAATGAATGTGTGATGCATGAATATAATGTCGGTGAGAGTACTACTCCCCCAAGCTTAGGCTTTTGGCCTAACTTGGTAATCACCACCCATAGTATCCATCAGGTCCAGTAGGAAAGTGGTGGGGTTGATGATGACGACATGTACCTAGGGTAGGGTCATAGGCCTGACCTAGATACCCTACCCAAGGACGCTGCCCTAGAGTCGAAGACATTCAAAATGCAACAGAAGAAACCGACTGAGTTCACCTTGGAGTGCAATCCACTCGACCAGTTATGTCACTCAGAAACCCCAATTCCACTCGACCAAGATGAAGTCACTCGACCATACAAGAAACCACTCGGAGTACAGAAGACCTAGAGTCACTCAGGATGGCAATGGTCAGGCATTACTCTGTAGTGTTTAAGGTCATTTATAGCTCTTTATAGCTGGCGTTACCAGTAACGCCCTATCTTAATGAACATTGAACCCTGTGTAACGTGGCACGGCTGGGGTCCTGGCGCACTCTATATAAGCCACCCCCCTATACTGGCACAAGGGTTTGCACCCCCTGTAACTCGCACGCATAATCCAGTCGACCAAGCCTCCGGGCACCGAGACGAAGGGCTGTTACTTCCTCCGAGAAGGGCCTGAACTCGTACACCTTGCGTGCACAACCTCACCGTAGCTAGGATCCTGCCTCCTCCACTATACCCCCTATTCTTACTATCAGACTTACTCCCACGACAGTTGGCGCCCACCGTGGGGCGGCGTCTTAGCGACTTCTGGCGAGGTTGCATTTTTTCTGATCTCCATCAACATGGTTTCTGGCGGTGGTTTGGCTGAGGGCCGCGAGATCCGTCTCGGCGCACTCGTTTTCGTCGCCGATGACTCCGCCTGGCTCCAGGAGGCCCCCCTCGACGTCGAGATGCTCCCCGTCCGCGGGGCAACGCACTTTCGCGCATGTGTTCGCGGCGTCCTTCTGCGGCAGCCGTCGACCCAGTATCGGTCGGCTCCCGCGGCATCCTCACTCCCCGCTGTTCGCCGTCGCAAGCGATCTGGTCGATCGCGGCTTCAGCGGTGGGTGAAGCATGCGGTGGCCCGCCAGTCGGCCACCCCACAAATCGCGGCAATTGAGCCCGACGAATCTCCCTACGGACTATTCGACCTGTCGACTGGTTCCGCCGAGACTCTGTCCGAGTGCGGAAGCAGTGACCCTGCGGCAGAGGTCCTGATGGTCGATTCGCCGCGCGGCCCGCCTGGTTTTCGTCGCGGTGGCGGCGGCGATGGCGGCGGCGGCTCGTCGCATGGTCACGAAGAATATCATCCTGAAGCCCTCACTTCGGAGCAGAGAGACGAGCTACATCATCGCAATATGGAGGCCCTCCACACCCCCATCATGGGGAGACCTCCGAGGCTCGGGCCTTGGAAGCTGCGCGTCTTGCCACCTTGGCTGAGCGCGCGCGACTAGAAAATCTCCAACATTCGCTCGACGAGCGAGCCCATCGACAGATCCCCGAATCCAATCGACGGCAACGACAGTTGTTTCCTCCTGAGCCCCAGGTATACCACACTTTGATCCAGAATCTTACAGATGTAGCCCGTATAGCAGAGTCGATTCAGCCGTCCCAATCAGAGGCTGGGAGAGGTTTGATGCAGATCCGAGCGCTGCTCCGGGCAGCAGGTGAGCAAAACACAGCCGTATCTCAGTCGTGCAACAGGATCCACAGCAGGTCCGTGGTGGCGGACACGGTCCAGTCGGCTCATAGCCCGAGGTCGCCTCTGCGACGTGAGGGTCGTGGGCACCGCCAGGAGCAGTATCTGGGTCGGAACTACGAGCAGTATGATCATCGACTCGACCGTAACGACCGCCGTCGAGTGCCTACGCCCCCTCCGAGGGGCGGATCGTATGTGCCCCGGCAGTACGATGATAGGCGCCCGTATGGCGATGAGCGAAGAATCCCAGTCGACCCAAGAGAGCCCGGGTTTGATGCAAGATCAATTCTTGTGCAAGGTCTAGTCGACAGGAACCGGGCACACAGAGAAGGACATGACAGAGATCGTCCGATTGGCGGCAGAGTGCATGTTTCTGGGCCTGAATGTTTCAGCAGAGCCATTAGGGCCGCTGAGATTCCACCCAACTTCAGGTTGGCGACAGGAGTAAGCAAGTTCACCGGTGAGTCAAAGCCAGACACTTGGCTAGAGGATTACCGGGTGGCTGTACATATTGGTGGCAGCAATGATGATGTAGCCATGAAGCACCTCCCCCTGATGCTGGAGGGCTCAGCCAGAGCTTGGTTGAATCAGTTGGCCCCTGGTAGTATTTTCTGTTGGGAAGATTTGGCCCGTGTGTTCGTCAGGACATTTGAGGGCACTTGCAAACGACCTGCAGGGTTGACTGAACTACAGCATTGTGTCAAAAAACCGAGTGAAACTTTGGGAGATTATATCCAGAGATGGACCACTCTTCATCATACCGTGGAGAATGTGTCAGAGCATCAGGCAGTTTGCGCCTTCAAGGAGGGCGTTCGGTACTGAGAACTTAACCTAAAATTCGGTCGGACAGGAGACATGTCCCTGGCTCGGATAATGGAAATAGCCACTCGCTATGCTAATGGCGAGGAAGAAGACCGACTCCGCAGTGGCAAGAATAAACCAGTCGCCCAGGACGCCGGAGGAGGAAATTCCAGTCGGAAGCAGAAGCGCAAAGCCGAACCCGCAGGTCCTGGTGAAGCCGCAGTTTTGAACCAAGGGAAGTTCAAAGGAAAGCCTAAGGGGCCTTGGAGCCCCAAGAAAGTGAAAGATCAAGCGGGAAATGATGTGCTTGATTTACCGTGTCACATACACACCAAGAAAGATGAAGAGGGAAACCTGATTTATCCCAAGCATACCACTCGACAGTGTCGACTCCTGATTCAGAGCTTCCGAGAGGGTCAGCCCAATGAAAAAGAAAAGGAATCTGATAAGGATGAAGACAAGGAAGGGGATGATGGTTACCCCAAGGTCAATGCCACTTTAGTGATTTTTGCTGACATTGAGAGAAAAAGTCGACTGAAGGTTATCAATCGCGAAGTGAATATGGTTGCTCCGGCAACTACGACATATTTAAAGTGGTCGCAGACTCCCATTACATTTGACCAGTGCGATCACCCAGTGCACGTTGCTACCCCTGGGCGGCAAGCGTTGGTGGTCGACCCAGTCGTTGGGGGCACCCGACTGACCAAGGTTCTGATGGATGGTGGCAGTGGTTTGAACATTTTGTACGCTGAGACCCTCCGAGGGATGGGCATTCCGATGTCCAAGCTCAGCGAGAGCAACATGAGATTCCACGGAGTCATCCCAGGAAAGAAAGCCGATTCACTCAGTCAGATCACTCTTGATGTGGTTTTCGGTGATTCAAAGAATTACCGTAAGGAAAAGTTAACGTTCGAGGTGGTGGATTTCCACAGTGCTTATCATGCGATTCTGGGTCGGCCTGCATATGCTCGTTTCATGGCTCGACCGTGTTACGTGTACCTCAAGTTGAAGATGCCTGGCCCTAGGGGTGTGATCACAGTCACTGGAAATCGACAGAGAGCAGAAGAGTGCCTCCAGAAGGGCTCAAAGATTGCTGATGAGCAAATGGCAGCAATAGAAATGGAAGAATACAAAAGGAACACAGATCCGAGTGATTTGTTGCGAGCAAAGAAGCCTGCTTCAGAGTCCGCATTTCAGTCGGCCGGTGCAACAAAGCCTGTCCATATCCATCCGACCAATCCCGATGCTGCTCCGACTCTCATCTCAACAACACTCGACAGCAAATAGGAAGAAGCGCTCATCCAGTTCCTCCGTGAGAACTGGGACATCTTCGCATGGAAACCATCTGACATGCCGGGTGTACCCAGGGGATTGGCTGAGCACCGTTTGCGAGTTGACCCAAAAGCAAAGCCTATCAAAGAGCATCTCCGTCGGTCCGCTATGGAGAAGAGGAAGGCAATTGGCGAGGAGGTGGCTCGGCTTCTGGCAGCTGAGTTCATCTGCGAGATATACCACTCCGAGTGGCTCGCCAATGTCGTCATGGTCCTCAAGAAAGACAAATCACTTCGTATGTGTATCGATTTCAAACATGTCAATCGGGCCTGCCCGAAAGATCACTCCCCTCTGCCCCGCATCGACCAGATAGTCGACTCGACTGTGGGATGTGAGCGATTGTCCTTCTTGGATGCATATTCTGGGTACCATCAGATTTGACTGTATGGACCAATGAAATAAAACAGCTTTCATAACCCCATTCGGGTGTTTTTGCTATATTACCATGCCCTTTGGCCTCAAGAATGCTGGTGCCACGTTCATGCGTATGATTCAGAAGTGCCTGCTCACTCAAATCAGTCGGAACATGGAAGCTTACATGGATGACATCGTGGTCAAGTCACGCAAAGGTTTCGACCTACTGACTGACCTCGCTGAAACCTTTGCCCACTTAAGAAGATATGATATCAAGCTCAATCCGTCAAAGTGCACATTCAGAGTTCCAGGTGGAAAGTTACTCGGTTTCCTCGTTTCCGAACGAGGGATCGATGCAAACCCAGAAAAGGTTGGCACAATCCTCCGAATGAACTGCCCCGTGCGCGTGCACGATGTTCAGAAGCTCACTGGTTGTTTGGCTGCACTAAGTCGATTCATCTCATGTCTCGGTGAAAAGGCATTACCTCTTTACCGACTGATGAAGAAGTCTGACAAGTTCGATTGGAATCTTGAAGCTGAAGCAGCGTTTGAAGAGCTCAAAGCCCTGCTTTCCACCCAGCCGGTGCTTGCTGCTCCAGTCAGCAAAGAGCCTCTGTTGCTATATATTGTAGCCACTGGACAGGTTGTCAGCACAGTGCTCACGGTCGAGCGGGAAGAAGAAGGCAAAGCCTATAAAGTTCAACGCCCAGTATACTATATTTCTGAAGTTTTAACTCCATCCAAGCAAAGATACCCGCATTATCAGAAGCTTGTCTATGGGATTTACTTGACCACGAAGAAAGTTGCACATTACTTTGCAGACCACTCGGTTTCAGTCGTCAGCGATGCCCCATTATCTGAAATTCTGAACAATTGGGACGCAACTGGTCGAGTGGCCAAGTGGGCGATTGAACTCCTTCCTTTGGATATCAAGTTTGAGGCAAAGAAAGCAATAAAGTCTCAAGCAATAGCAGATTTCCTCACCGAGTGGATTGAGCAGGAGCAACCGACTCAGGTTCACTCGGAACATTGGACTATGTTCTTCGATGGGTCCAAAATGTTGAATGGTTCTGGTGTTGGAGTGGTTTTAGTACCCCCAAGGGGTGACAAGCTCAGCTATGTCCTCCAAATTCACTTTGATTCTTCAAACAATGAAGCTGAGTATGAGGCACTTTTGTATGGGTTACGTATGGCCATTTCACTCGGCGTCCGACGCCTGATGGTTTACGACGACTCAGATTTAGTGGTCAATCATGTGATGAAGGAGTGGGATATCAGAAACCCAGCTATGACTGGTTATTGCAATGCAGTAAGAAAGTTGGAGAAGAAGTTTGAGGGGTTAGAGCTCCACCACATACCCCGAATCAAGAATCAAGCTGCTGATGATCTGGCGAAGATAGGTTCCACTTGGAAACCAATTCCCAGTAATGTGTTCTTGGAGCATCTCCACACCCCGTAAGTTCAAGAAGATCCTTTTACAGAGGAGCCCCCACAACCGATAAGCTCAACCGATCCAACTGAGATTGAAGTCCCAGCAGTGGTCGACCTGATCATGGAAGTTTTGGTGATTATCCCCGATTGGACAGTGCCATATATTGCGTACCTGCTTAGACAAGAGCTCCCAGAAGATGAGGATGAGGCCCGCCAGATCGTTCGCTGATCCAAAGCCTTCACAGTTATTGGAGGGCGACTTTTCAGAGAAAGTGTCACAGGAGTTGCTCAGCGTTGCATCTCTCCGGAAGAAGGTCGAATGATTTTGAATGAGATCCACTCGGGAACCTGTGGCCACCATGCGTCCTCTCGGACCATTGTGGCCAAAGTATACTGAGCAGGATTCTTCTAGCCGAGGGCAAATGAGATGGCGAAAGATATAGTCGACAAGTGCGAAGGCTGCCAGTTTTACTCAAACATGTCTCACAAACCTGCATCTGCTTTGAAGACCATTCCACTCGTCTGGCCGTTTGCAGTCTGGGGGTTGGATATGGTGGGACCTTTCAAGACCGACAGAAGTGGTTTCACTCATTTGCTTGTGGCAGTCGACAAATTCACCAAATGGATTGAGGCCAAGCATATCAAGAATCTTGATTCAAGCACTGCCATCAGTTTCATCAGGGAGCTGATATTCAGATATGGCGTCCCTCACAGTATTATCACAGATAACGGCTCCAATTTTGATTCTGACGAGTTCAGAGCGTTTTGTGCTTCCCAAGGCGCTCGGGTCGATTACGCATCTGTTGCGCACCCGCAGTCGAATGGACAGGCAGAAAGGGCGAATGGCTTGATCTTACAAGGACTGAAACCCCGACTGATGCGCGATCTCAAGCATGCCGCTGGAGCTTGGGTGACTGAATTGCCGCCCGTCCTATGGGGACTGAGAACAACTCCCAACCGGTCGACTGACCGAACTCCCTTCTTCATGGTCTATGGTGCTGAAGCTGTGCTTCCGAGTGACTTACTACACAACGCCCCCCGAGTGGAACTCTTCTCAGAAGCTGAAGCGGAACAAGCAGGCCAAGACGCAGTTGATCTCCTAGAGGAGGAACGAGAGATGGCTCTGATCCGGTCGACCATCTATCAACAAGATCTGCATCGATTCCATGCCCGAAATGTCAGAGGCCGAGCGTTTCAGGAAGGAGACCTTGTACTCCGAGTACACCAGAAGCGGCCTCACAAGCTTGCTCCGGCCTGGGAAGGACCCTTCATCATCACCAAGGTGCTTCACAACGGGGCGTATCACCTCTACAATGTAGCCAAGAAAGAAGACGAGCCACGCTTGTGGAATGCAGACCTGCTCCGCCGTTTTTATACTTGAGCACTCGGATCGACGAGTTGTAATAAGAATCCTTCAGTTTGCTTATCAAAGACAAGATTTTTGCAGTATCTTAGTGATTGTGCTCCCTTAAGCATATGTGTTCAAATCCCCCAGTGGGTGGCTTAGCCGCGAACCCGATTCGCCTAAGTTTCAAAAAACGCTCTGAGTGAAGAGCAACCCTCTCACTCGGGGGCTTAGCTGCGACCCCGTACTCGCCTAAGTTAAAACATACTCCGAGAGGAGAGCAATCCTCCCACTCGGGGGCTTAGCTGCGAACCCGATTCGCCTAAGTTTCAAAAACACTCCGAGTGGAGAGCAACCCTCCCACTCGGGGGCTTAGCTGCGAACCCGATTCGCCTAAGTTTCAAAAACACTCCGAGTGGAGAGCAACCCTCTCACTCGGGGGCTTAGCTACGACCCCGTACTCGCCTAAGTTAAAACATACTCTGAGTGGAGAGCAATCCTCCCACTCGGAGGCTTAGCTGCGACCCCGTACTCGCCTAAATTAAAACATACTCCGAGTGGAGAGCAATCCTCCCACTCGGGGGCTTAGCTGCGAACCCGATTCGCCTAAGTTCAAAAAACGCTCCGAGTGAAGAGCAACCCTCACACTCGGGGGCTTAGCTGCGAACCCGTACTCGCCTAAGTAAAAACATACTCCGAGTGGAGAGCAACCCCCTCACTCGAGGACTTGCGCGAACCCGATTCGCCTAAGTTTCAAAAACAATCGAGTGGAGAGCAACCCTCTCACTCGGGGGCTAGCTACGACCCCGTACTCGACTAAGTTAAAAACACTCCGAGGGGAGAGCACCCTCTCACTCGGGGACTTAGCGCGAACCCGATTCGCCCAAGTTTCAAAAACACTCCGAGTGGAGAGCAACCCTCTCACTCGGGGGCTTAGCTGCGAACCGATTTGCCTAAGTTCAAAAAACGCTCCGAGTGAAGAGCAACCCTCTCACTCGGGGGCTTAGCTGCGACCCCGTACTCGCCTAAGTTAAAACATACTCTGAGTGGAGAGCAACCCTCTCAATCGGGGGCTTAGCTGCGAACCTGATTCGGCTAAGTTCAAAAAATGCTCCGAGAGAAGAGCAACCCTCTCACTCGGGGGCTTAGCTGCGACCCCGTACTCGCCTAAGTTAAAACATACTCCGAGTGGAGAGCAATCCTCCTCACTCGGAAACTTGGTCGCACGCTCCAAGCTGCACCACAAATACAACGCACGGCCCTCTCGTCGGAGCTGCACCACAAGTACAATGTCTATTCCGAGTGAAGAGTCAAGTTTCACTCGGAGCCAAGAGACTTGAAATTGGTAAAGACAAACCAACCATATTCAAAGAAAAGCCAAGTTCGGATAAATCCAGCAAGGTTCAGAACCGCGAATGGAAGTGCTCGGGCCTCAGGCCCGAAAGAGTTTAACGGTTACAAAATCACTCGGCATTCCGAGGCAAATAAAGTCAAGGCACAAAGTTTGTTCACTCTGCAGGAGGAGGGCTAGATGGCTCGATGAACTCATCCAGGTCGATTCCATCAGCAATACGAGTAGCAGTGTCAATGAAAGTCTCCATGAAGGACTGGAATTGAAGCTTCTTGGTATTGGCGACCTTGAGAGCTGCCAGCTTCTCTTCTTTGACTTCCTTGCAATGAACGCAGACAAGAGACAGAGCCACGTCAGCGCCGCACCGAGCAGATGACTTCTTCCACGCCTGTACTCGGCCGGGGATTTCATTAAGTCGAGTCATCAGAGACTCGAGGTCAATCTGGAATGTCGCACCTGGCCAGAGCTCCGTGTCAATCCGCGCCGCCGCCACCTTCAGTCATGCAAGATAGTCCATAACGCCGGCGAGGCGAGATTCCAGTCGTAGCACGTTCATCGCAGCTTCGTCCTTGACAGGAGAGTTAATGGGATCCAGATTCGTCTCAATCCGCCCAGTCTCTTCCTCGAAGTTTTGACAGAGCTCTGCGCACACAGAGAAATGATGAGTCGACAGTTGCATGATGAGTCGACAGTTGCATGATGAGTCGACAGTTGCAAATCAGTCAGAAAAGGGAAAGCACCTTCAAGCATAAGGAACATCTTCTTGGCAAGTCCTCCCAGATAGGTCTCCAATTCGTCCCTCCTCCGAGTGAGATCTCCAACTTTGTCGGTCAAGACCACCTTGTCCTTCTTCAGCTGCACAACTTCTTTGTTGGCTTCGTCAATGGCAGTCTTCAGTTTGGTGTTTTCTTCTTCTAACTTGCCGACTGAAGCCAGCTTCTTGTCGGGAAGTTCAGTTTTCTCCCGCGCCATCTTCTGTGCTGCTGCAAGGTCGAGGTCCTTCTGCTCCAGAGCCTGCTTCATTTTGTCTAAAGAAATAGCATTCTTCAGACAAGCTTGGAGTTGTCTGTTTTCACTACGCACATCTGTTAAAGTGGAGTCACTCGGTTCAAAAGGCGAAAGGAAAAGATGGCAAGGCAAACAGTCGGCAAGTTATTACCTCCCATGGCAGCCGCTTCATCCTTAGCCTTTTGCAAGTTCTCCTTGGCCAGCTCCAGGTCGAGATTGAGCTGGTCCTGTTTCTTCTTCAATTCAGCAAACTGGGCCCCGAACTCACAAGATTTCTGCAATCAATGAATAAGACACGTCAGTCGACAGGAACAAAGATTTATTACTTCCGAGCGATAAGATACAACTTCAAGTCATCATGGCAAAAAGAGTTCTAAGACCACTGCCGAATCAAACATTCAACAGTAGTCTCGGGGACTACACCCAGCGGGTGCACTTGGCGTGCCCCCACTGGTTCGACTTTCCACTCGACATGGTCCGTCCAGTCGAAAGAAAAAAAAAGCGGCAACATTTGTTCTCAGACCACCGCCGACTACCCGTAGTCGACCACGGTCTCAGGGACTACACCCAGTGGGTGCACTTGGCGTGCCCCCACTGGTCCGGATCCCACTCGGCACAGCCTGTCTGGACCGAGTGGAAGAACTATAAAGAGTCATTCGACAAAGACCCCCGCCGAATCAAACATTCGACGGCGGTCTCGGGGACTACACCCAGCGGGTGCACTCTGCGTGCCCCCACTGATTCAAGGATACACTCGACGCGACCTGGTCGACTCAAGTGGAAGAACTATACAGTAAAAGTTAAAACACCCAGTGGGTGAACGGATACAAGGTGCAGACTCATGATAGATGCACTTTAAAGGTTTCAAAACGCTCATCCACGGACATCTTACAAATAATAAAGCAGCAGTTTTCAAGTGCCATATCCTAACAGAGCAAAGATCAAGTTGAAAAATCAGTCGGAAATCAACTCACCTGGACATTGGTTTGAAGAGCAGAGTTGGCATCGTAGGCAGCCTTGCTAGCTTCGTGCACCACCTTCATTTGCTCCATCATAAGGCCCGCTTGGCGTATAGCTTCCTTAGCAGCGCTCGCTTGGTCCTCTGGGACATGATGGGTAACAAAGAGTGGAGTCGGCAGAATAGTCGAAGCAACCAAAGGATCCGAGGCATGAAGTTGCATAGACGGAGCAGGGGCTTGGGCGGTCGACGCCGAAGGACAATCAGTCGACACAGGATCGGCAAAAGAAACAGAAGCCCGAATTGGATCCCCGGACTGCTGGATCACTAGTTCTGGCGCTGATGTCGACTAAGGTGCCTTGCTGGCAGGCACCCTCCTGCTCGAAGTCCTGCCTGTTCTTCCCGTGGTCTTCTGAGGCACATCTTCATGATTGTCGTCGTCTGGAAGTTCAATGACATTTGGTGGTGCTGCAAAAGACTCGACCGTAAGAGTTCAGTCGACCGACAGTACAATTGACAAAACGAGGACAAGATGGTAGAGTTGTACCCACTTTGGAAGTGGCCGCGTCTTCGGTCTCCTCGTCATCTTGATCCTTGTAAATGTCCGTGGAGGTCCCAGAAGTAGCAGCGCTGAAAGTTTCAGAATTCACTCGGTCAAGCAAGAGAACGGGTCGACAATAACGTAGAAGTTCCCAAGCAAAGCGAAGAGAGAAAGCAAAACACTTACGCAGAAGCGACGGGAACATCCACCTTGATCTTTGGCAAAGCCTTCCGAGGCTTTGAAGGGATGACCTTGGGCTGCTTGGCGGCCTTTTCAGACGGCTCCGGAGTCAAAGTCCGAGTGCGTTTTTGCGTTTGTGTGCTTGGGGGAGCCGCTTTGCCACGACCGATTGCAGGATCTTGGGACTGTTTGGATCGGCGTTCCAAGCGGGGTGGCGAGTCGACTTCCTCACTATCGTCCGAGTCATCACTGTCGTCTTCATTGTCGTCGGGGGATTGCCAGTCACCACTCTCGCCTCCGCTCTCCGTTCCCTCCAGGACTTGCTCTCCATTTGGCATCGAGTACATCTCAGTAAAAATCTGCAAGACAAGGAATTAAACGAGCATCAATCAGATCCAAGGGCAGTTACAAATCGGAATAAAAAGGCACTCGGTAACAAGGGACAGACCTTGTCTGGCTTCCTGTCATTGTCGAATGGTACAACTCTTCTAGACCCCCTGGGGTTGTCTTTGTTTCCCGTGATGCTCCGCAGCCACTGTGCCACCGTCTCCTCGGTGACCTCCTCTGGGTGGACCCGAGCGGTGTCATCACTGCCCGAGTACATCCACATTGGATGATCGCGGGCTTGGAGAGGCTGGATGCGTCGACTGAGAAACACCTCCAACAAATCCATGCCGGTCACACCATCACTGACTAATTGAACTACCCGGTCGACTAGCATGGACACCTCTACTTTCTCTGCTGGAGTCACGGTCAATGAAGAGGGTTGGCGGACTCGCTCCATGGTGAAGGTCGGAAGGCCAGTCGACTGACCAGGGGTCAGAATATCTCGGCAATAGAACCAGGTCGACTGCCACCCCCTGACTGACTCGGGAAGAGTCATAGAAGGAAAAGTACTCCTACCCCTCATCTGAATCCCTAAACCCCCGCACATTTGGATCACGTGCGTCTTTTCATCAGTCGGATTTGCCTTCTTCATGGTTTGAGAGCGGCAGGTAAAGATGTGCTTGAACAAACCCCAATGCGGTCGACAGCCCAAGAAGTTTTCACACAGAGAGACATATGCAGCAAGATATGTGATGGTGTTGGGAGAGAAATGATGAAGTTGGGCACCAAAAAAGTTCAGGAAACCTCGGAAAAAAGGATGCGGAGGCAGAGTGAAACCACGGTCAACATGAGTTGCAAGGAGGACACACTCACCCTCCTGTGGCTGAGGCTCGGTCTCGTTCCCCGGCAACCTCCAAGATCCGTGGGCAATCAAACCCACGTCGGCCATGTCTTCCAGATCTTCCTTCTGGATCGTAGATCGAATCCACTCTCCCTGGATCCAACCAGGTGGCAGACCAGACCTTGACGATGACCCCCGACTCGTCTTCTTGCCCTTTGTCATCGCCGTCGCCTTCTTTGCGCGCTCCAGGGCCGGCGTCTTGTCCTTTCCCATTGCGGCGGACGGCATTCGGGCAGGGCGGCGGCGTCGAGAGCAGCGGTAGATGTGGTGGAGAAGCAGAGGAAGAAGAAGGGGAATGAGGCGCACTGTGCAAACACATCGGCCTCGACGCCTTTTATGGGCCTGCTTCCGAGTGGCTGACTCATGGGCCCAAACGATCCTGTCAAATCCCGCAACAGTCGCGCGCCCGATACGTGGCGAAAAAGGCAGCGCGAAAATCGAGGCATCCCTATCTGACCACTCCAATTACTGCGGCACGCTCTGTCCCGCGCGCTTCCCCGAAATTTCAAATCCCGCGAGGACCGGGGACTGCAGAGCAACCAGTAGCACCGAAGATTTCGTTCCATGTCGACACTCGAAGATTGTCAGTTTAGTTCACTCGACGACAGCCTCTGAATGGACCAAGGCGACTGAAACCAGATTGAAGCTTCAACATGATTCGCAGACTCTGATGAAATACCTCCGAAGTATGGAATCGAATCGGAGTCAACTTCATGTCTTTCTTCACTCGGACCTCAATCCATTCGGGGGCTAATGATGACGACATGTACCTAGGGTAGGGTCATAGGCCTGACCTAGATACCCTACCCAAGGACGCTGCCCTAGAGTCGAAGACATTCAAAATGGAACAGAAGAAACCGACTGAGTTCACCTTGGAGTGCAATCCACTCGACCAGTTATGTCACTCGGAAACCCCAATTCCACTTGACCAAGATGAAGTCACTCGACCATACAAGAAACCACTCGGAGTACAGAAGACCTAGAGTCACTCAGGATGGCAACGGTCAGGCATTACTCTGTAGTGCTTAAGGTCATTTATAGCTCTTTATAGCTGGCGTTACCAGTAACGCCCTGTCTTAATGAACATTGAACCCTGTGTAACATGACACGGCTGGGGTCCTGGCGCACTCTATATAAGCCACCCCCCTCCACTGGCACAAGGGTTCGCACCCCCTGTAACTCGCACGCATAATCCAGTCGACCAAGCCTCCGGGCACCGAGACGTAGGGCTGTTACTTCCTCCGAGAAGGGCCTGAACTCGTACATCTTGCGTGCACAACCTCACCGTAGCTAGGATCCTGCCTCCTCCAACGTACCCCCTATTCTTACTGTCAGACTTACTCCCACGACAGCTGAGGCACTTGAGTGTCCCAAGGTTGGGCCTCGTTCTCCGCCGCAGCCAACTCGTTCTTGTAAGCAATGATATCATGTGGTAGAATGTCGTATCCGTGCGTGGCATAAGAGTCAAACAAAGAAGGTGCAGGTAATGAAATAATCTCATGAGTGACCTTGTTGAATACCAAGTTGTAACGAATATGGTGAGGAGGCTCAGGGTTATCAATAAAGTGGTGTTCTATCATGGATTTATGATCTAAATAAACTTTAGGTAACATGATATCATCAGGACGGATAGCAACATTAAAGCATGCAGCGAGGCAAGTAGCATAAATACCACCATGAATACTTCCTCTAGTTCCGTTAGTATGCAAATGGCATGCAATAATGCCTCCCAAGCTATAAGTTCTATCACAATGAAGTGCACAACATAAAATGGCAAGGTCAGGGGCACTGAGCGTACCACCCTCCTTCCTAGCAGTCAAACATTTCCCTATGAATAGTCCAAAGTAATGCACGAAAGGAAAATGCAGACTAGTAACTCTGGCCTGAGACACACCTGTAGACTCTCCCACAATTAAAGTAAGGAGGAAATCCTTGAACTCCTCAGCTCGAGGTTCCCTCACTTTCCCCTCAGAGGGAATCAAGCATATCTCACAAAATTCAGCAAATGTGATCTCAAAGTGTTCAGCATACAAATCAAAGTGTACCATGGGAGTATCAAGCCTATGCATAAAAAATATAAGTTTTGCACAAAGGAATTTGTAAGAAGTTGGTACTGGTCACATTCATCTGCGAGGAAGTCAGTTAAACTAGCGTTTGTAATGAATTGTGCAAAATCATGTTGGAAACCGGCTTCGCTCATGAAGGCATTGTGTGGCCACTCGCATGGCTGTACCTCCACTCTATGAGGGAGATGAAGGTCTGAGGCACCACCGACAACTCCCTTAGGACTCCGGCTTGAAGAACCCCTTCAAAAGAAGTTCATTTTCCTGAGAAAATTTCTGAAAAAAATGTGGACCATAAAAAGATGTTAATAAAACTTAACAAGATTGATAGAAACTACTCATTGAGTGCCTGGAGGCTATATCAAGCATTCAAACTACTTAGAACCAAATAGATTCAACATACAAGATCATTTTCAGTGGCACCCATAGTAGAAAAATTAGCAAAATATAATCCACTAAAACAAGAACTAATTGGAGCAATGGAGGAGTCACATACCAAGGAGTAATCCCCCAAAATAGTTTCAGAAACGGAGCTCCGAGCAAAGATATCGAAAATCTGAGTTTTGGAAGCAAGAACACTAGAACAAGAGCTACCATGTTTTTTTTCTCGAGGAAGAAGATGAAGTGGGTAGGTGGACTAAGTGAGTGGGGTCCTATGGACCCCATAAGGCATCATGGCGTGCCCACGGGGTGGGCGCGCTCTGTTGCCTTGTGAGCAACAGGTGCCCCCTGGGTGTTTTCAGTGCCAAAAATTCTTAAATATTTCAGAAAAATCATGTTAAAATTTTACGACATTCTGAGCACTTTTATTTTTGGGTCATTTGTTTATTACACAGATAATTCAGAAAACAGGATAATCATGGCATTTTACTTTATTAAACTATAAATAACGGAGCGTAAACTAGGATTGTAGAAAGTTGTGCTTACGAAATTCATCGACCACATGCCCCTAAAAAATAATCCATTAATAAGGTTGATCAAGTCTTATTAACAAATTATTTTCAAGTAACATCAAACCGAAGAATTTTTGTATAGCACTAACTTACCTCAACGGGGATATGCATTTCCCCAACAATAAGAGTTTGATATTTTCTTTTTGGGTACTGGAAGAGGAAATTCAAAGCCTCTAATAGTGCTTATTATAATTCTTTCAATAGAGTTGATACTATTCATTGAACTCTATTTCTTCAGAAAATATATCCTATGCTAATTACCATTGACATGAAAAGTGACCTTGCTTTTGTTGCAATCAATAAAAGCCCCTGCAGTATTCAAAAAGTGTCTACCAAGGATAATCAACATGTTGTCGTCCTCAGGCATAACAAGAATAACAAAGTCAGTTAAGATGGTAACATTTGCAACTACAACGGGAACATCCTCACAAATTCCAATAGGTACAACAGTTGATTTATCAGCCATTTGCAAAGAAATTTCAGTAGGTGCCAGTTTGCTCAAATCAAGTCTTCTATATAAAGAGAAATGCATAACACTAACACCGGCTCCTAAATCACATAAAGCAGTTTTGACATAATTACTTTTGATAGAGTATGGTATAGTAGGTATCCCTGGATCTCCTAATTTCTTAGGTACTTTTCCTTCAAATGAATAATTTGCAAGCATGGTGGAAATTTCAGCCTCCGGCATCTTTCTTTTATTAGTGACAATATCTTTCATATATTTAGAATATGGAGGCATTTTCAAAATATCAGTTAAACATGTTCGCAAAAACATAGGTCTAAGCATTTCAACAAAGCGATTAAAGCCTCTTCATCTTTATATTTCTCAGCCTTACTAGGAAATTGCATGGGTTTTTGAACCCATGGTTCTCTCTCTTTATCATGTTTCCTAGCAATGAACTCCTTTTTATCATATCTTTTATTTTTAGTAGGTGGGTTATCAAGCTCAACTTTAGGTTCTATTTCTACATCATTATCTGCTTCTTTATTACTGTTTGGTGGAGCCTCATTATGATTAATATTAGCATCATCATTATCATTATCACTAGGCAAATGTTCATTGCGAGACTGTGTCTCAGCATCATAAATAGAAACATCATTATTATTCTCAGAAGGTTTGTCTACAATAGGTTCACTAGAAGCATGCGAAGTTCTATCCTTATTCTTATTCTTTTTCTTCTTACTAGATGAACTAGGTGCATCATTATTAATTCTCTGAGAATCTTGCTCAATTCTCTTCGGATGACCTTTAGGATATGGAGGATCCTGAGTCATTTTTCCTCCTCTAGTCACAACTCTAATAGCATGATCATTCATTTTACTATTTATTTCATTAAGCAAATAATTTTGTGACTTAGATACTTGTTCCAACTGAGTGTGAACCATGTATGCATGTTTACATAAGCCTTTAACAACATTAGCAATTCTAAACATCAAATCGCTCAAGTGTTCAATCATGATAGCATTACGTTTTAGTTGATTGCTTACATATATATTAAAGTTTTCTTGCTTCACAACAAAGTTATCAAATTCATCCAAGCACTGACTAGGAGATTTATTATATGGAATATCACCTTCATCAAATCTATAAAGAGAATTTACCTCTACTACCTATGTCTGAATATCAAATCCATGTATTTGTCCAATAGGTGGTAGATTCTTAACATCTTCAGATTTAATACCTTTCTCCTTCATAGATTTCTTTGCTTCTTGCATATCTTTTGGTCTAAGGAACAGAACACCTCTCTTCTTTGGACTTGTTTTAGGCGATGGTTCAGGAAGTGTCCAATCATCAGCATTCCTCAATATATTATCCAATAATTCTTGAGCCCGTTTAGTTCGTTCCCTGAAAACACAGCCAACACAACTATCTAGGTAGTCCCGAGAAGCATCGGTTAGTCCATTATAAAAGATATCAAGTATTTCATTTTTCTTAAGAGAATGATCAGGCAAAGCATTAAGTATCTGTAAAAGCCTCCCCCAAGCTTGAGGGAGATTCTCTTCTTCAAATTGCACAAAGTTATATATTTCCTGTAAGGCAGCTTGTTTCTTATGAGTAGGAAAGTATTTTCCAGAGAAGTAATATATCATATCCTGAGGACTACGCACACAACAAGGAGCAAGAGTATTAAACCATTTGTTAGCATCACCCTTTAATGAGAAAGGAAACAACTTAAGAATATAGCAATAGCGAATTTTTTTCTCATGAGCAAATAGGGTGGCTATGTCATTTAATTTAGTACGATGTGCGGCGACAATTTTAGATTCATATCCATGAAAAGGATCGGATTCTACCAAAGTAATTAATTCAGAATCAACAGAGAATTCATAATCCTTACCGGTAACAAAGATAGGAGAAGTAGCAAACTTAGGATCATATTTCATTCTCTCTATCATAGCTTTTTCTTTCAGCTTACTCAGTAATTTCTTAAGATCATCTCTATCATTACAAGCAAGAAATTCTCTAGCAATCTCTCCATCCATAACATAACCCTCAGGTACTTTAGGCATTTCAAATCTACTAGGAGAGCTAGGCATAATAGGTGAATCATAATTTTCATCATTTTTAGTAATCTCAAATTCTTTAGCTTTAGCAATTTGTTCATTAAAATATTGACCTAGTGGCACAGTATCATCAAGCAAAGTGCTAGCATCATCACAAGTTTCATTTATAACATAAGTAGTATAATTAAT
The DNA here is from genome assembly GCA_011799875.1 of Thinopyrum elongatum. Classification (NCBI taxonomy): domain Eukaryota; kingdom Viridiplantae; phylum Streptophyta; class Magnoliopsida; order Poales; family Poaceae; genus Thinopyrum; species Thinopyrum elongatum. The sequence continues at coordinate 95,232,292 of CM022298.1, forward strand.
TGCTTGCGACATATCATAATGAATAGTAGGTGGTGGTGTCGCAAGCCTACTTAATACAAAACGTGACTCAAGTGCGGAACTAGATGACAATTCCTTACCTCCCTTCGTCTTAGAGCGTACAATCTTGGTCTTAGCATCTTTCAAATTCTTCATAGTGATCAACAGATATAATTCCCAAGCGACTCAATAAATAGAGCTATGCTCCCCGGTAATGGTGCCAGAAAAATGTCTTGAAAACCCACAAGTACAGGGGATCGCGACAGTCTTTGAGGGTAGTATTTCACCCAATTTTATTGATTCAGCACAAGGGGAGCCAAAGAATATTTACGAGCTTAGCAGTTGAGTTGTCAATTCAACCACACCTGGAGAACTAAATATCTGTAGAAAAGTGTTTAGTAGCACAGTAACATGATAGTTTGATAGCAGTGGTAACCGTAGCAATATAGTAACAATGACAGTAACAATAGCAATTTTGTAGTGATTGTAACAGCAACAATAGTAACTTAGCAAAGATCAATATGAGAAAAGCGTAGGCATTAGATCAGCGATGGATATTTGTGTTGGATGACATTCATCAGATAATAGTCACAACCTAGAGCGATACAAAATAGCTCCAATTCATCAATCCAATGTAGGCATGTATTTCCGCATATAGTCATACGTGCTTATAATAAGAACTTGCATGACATCTTTTGTTCTACCCTCCGGTGACGGCGAGGTCCATAAGGAATCTAAGGGATATTAAGGCCTCCTTTTAATAAAGAACCAAAACAAAGCATTAACACATAGTGAATACATGAACTCCTCGAATTACAGTCATCCCCGGAGAGTATCCCAACTGTTGTCACTTTGGGGTCTACAGATCAGAACAATAACAAGTGCATATAACTAGCAGATAGGATTAAGAACTCAAATAGATTCATGAAAACATAGAGGGTTCAGATCTGAAATCATAGCAGTCAGGCCTTAGTGACAAGCATTAAACATAGCAAAGTCATAGCAACATCAATCTCATAACATAGTGGATACTAGGGATCAAGCCCTAACAAATTGACTCAATTACACGACAGATCTCGTCCAACTCCATCACCGTCCAGCAATCCTATGAAGGAATTACTCACTCCCGGCGGTGAGCATTATGGAATTATTGATGAAGAAGGGTTGGTGATGATGATGGCGATGAATCCCCCTCTCCGGAGCCCCGAACGGACTCCAGAACATCCCTCCCGATGAAGAACATGAGGTGGCTGATAGGTCCATTTTGCATCATGTTTTCCTACTGATATTTACAATGTTTTTTATCATTATAATACTTTGTGATGCAATTCTAATGCCTTTTCTCTATTAATTTGCAAGATTTACATGAAGAGGGAGATTGTCGGTAGCTGGAATTCTGGACCTGGAAAATCTACGCCAGAGATACCTATTCTGTAGAACTCCAACTAAGCTGAAATTTCACGGAGAATTTTTTTGCAATATATAAAAAATACTGGAGCAAAGAAGTACGAGAGGGGACCCACCAATTGCCCACAAGGTAGCAGGGCACGACCCCCCTGGGTGTGCCCTAGTGCCTTGTGGGGCCGCTGGCAGGCCTCCGGCCCCATCTTCTGCTATATGAAGGGTTTTGACCTAGAAAAAATAGGGAGAGAACTTTCGGCACGAAGCACCGCCGTCTCGAGGCGGAACCTGAGAAGGAGCACTTTTGCTCTCTGGTGGAGTGATTCCGCCGGGGACACTTCCCTCCGGGAGGGGGAAATCGAAGCCATCACCATTACCAACAACCCTCTCATCATGGAAGGACCAATCTTAATCAACATCTTCACCAGCACCATCTCATCTCAAACCCTAGTTCATTTTTGTATTCAATCTTTGTCTCAAAACATTAGATTGGTACATGTGGGTTGCTAGTAATGTTGATTACATCTTGTAGTTGATGCTAGTTGGTTTATTTGGTGGAAGATTATATGTTCAGATCCTTAATGATATTCATTACCCCTCTGATCTTGAACATGAGCATGATTTGTGAGTAGTTACTTTTGTTCTTGAGGACATGGGATAAGTGTTGTTACAAGTAATCATGTGAATTTGGCATTCTTTCGATATTTTGATGATATGTATGTTGTTGCTTCCTTTAGTGGTGTCATGTGAACGTCGACTACATGACAATTGATACGTCTCCAACGTATCTATAATTTTTGATTGTTCCATGCTGTTATATTATCATTCTTGGATGTTTTACAATCATTTTATAGCAACTTTATATCATTTTTTGGGACTAAACTATTGACATAGTGCCCAGTGCCAGTTCCTATTTTTTCCTTGTTTTTTACTTTGCAGAAAATCAATACCAAACAGAGTCCAAACGCAGCGAAACTTTTTGGAGATTTTTTATGGACCAGAAGGAACAACTTGGGCCGAAGAAGTACCAGAGGGGTGCCCCGAGGGGGGCACAACCCACCTGGGCGCGCCTGGGGGCCCAGGTGTGCCCTGGTGGGTTGTGCCCACCTCAGTGGCCTCCCGCACCGCCTCTTTGCTCTATAAATACCCCAATATTCCAAAAACCCTAGGGGACTCGACGAAATACAATTCCAGCCGTTGCAAGTTCAAGAAACCACAGATCCAATCTAGACACCATCACGGAGGGGTTCATCATCCTCATTGGTGCCTCTCCGATGATGCGTGAGTAGTTCATTGTAGACCTTCAGGTCCGTAGTTACTAGCTAGATGGCTTCCTCTCTCTCTTTTGATTCTCAATACAATGGTCTCTTGGAGATCAATTTGATGTAACTCTTTTTACGGTGTGTTTATTTGGATCCGATGAACTTTGAGTTTATGATCACATCTATGTTTTTATCCATGAAAGTTATTTGAGTATTTTGATCTCTTATATGCATGATTACTTATAGCCTCGCATTTCTTCTTCGAATCTTTGGTTTAGTTAGGCCGACTAGATCGATTTTTCTTGCCATGGGAAGAGGTGCTTTGTGATGGGTTCAATCTTACGGTGCTCAATCCTAGTGACAGAAGGGGAAAGGACACATATGTATCGTTGCTATTAAGGATAACAAGATGGGGTCTATTCCTACATGAATAGATCTTGTCTACATCATGTCATCGTTCTTATTGCATTACTCCGTTTCTTCATGAACTTAATACACTAGATGCATGCTGGATAGCGGTCGATGTGTGGAGTAATAGTAGTAGATGCAGGCAGGAGTCGGTCTACTAATCTTGGACGTGATGCCTATATAATGATCATTGCCTGGATATCGTCATGATTATTTGAAGTTCTATCAATTGCCCAACAGTAATTTTTTTACCCACCGTATGCTATTTTTCTCGAGAGAAGCCACTAGTGAAATCTACGGCCCCCGGATCTCTTCTTCATCATATTTGCCTTCGAGATATATTTTTATTTGCTTTTATTTTCAGATCTATTAATCCAAAAACCCCAAAATACCTTGCTGCAATTTTTTTGTTATTTATTTTATCTCGCGTTCCCGCGAGATCTATTTATCCAATCTACTACAATTTTATCCATCTTTTTACCCGGGAGGGATTGACAACCCCTCTTTTACGTCGGGTTGCAAGTATTTTTTCTTTGTGTGCAGGTACCGTTTACATAGTGTTGCGTGGTTCTCCTACTGGTTCGATAACCTTGGTCTCATCACTGAGGGAAATACCTACCGTAGCTGTGCTGCATCATCCCTTCCTCTTTGGGGAAATACCGACGTAGTTCAAGCGACATCAAAAGGTATTTCTGGCACCGTTGCCGGGGAAACATCATCAACATCTATCAGGTTCCTAATCACAAATCTCATCTCCTTGCAATTTACATTATTTACCATTTGCCTCTCATTTTCATCTCCCCCACTTCACAAAAAATTGCCTTTTTTATTTGCCTTCTTTTTCGTTTGCCTTTTTTTCGTCCGATCTCTTGTTTGCTATCTCTACTTGTGTTACCATGTGCCTTCTATTTGCTTGCATCTCTGCTTGCTAAAAATCTATTGATATGGATCCTCATCCACTTGCTAATCTTTTCAAAAGATCCAATTATGATGAACCAATTGATAGTGAATTGAATTCACTAGATTGTCATTATGAAGTTTTGCTTGAGATTTATGAATCTGAGAATTGTGAAGAAGTGCTAAACAAAGAAATTTATAAAGTGTCTCACGATAGCTCCTTGAATGAAAAGCATGATTGCAATGATGTTATTATAAATTCTATTAATGTCAATTGTGTTAGTGATATGCAAAACCCCAAGCTTGGGGATGCTTGTTTTGTTATGTCCACTACTGATTGCAATGATCATGATTGGGGTGATAATGATTCTTATGATCTTGAAAATTTATTTAAACCTCATGATGAATATGCTTGCGATAATATTAAAAGTGGGTTTGGAGAGGTCAGGACTTTATTTGATGATAATCCCACTATTTTGGAAGAGTGTCAAATTTGCATGCATGTGGATCTTGAAGAGAAAATTTTATATGATAGCTATATTGTTGAATTTGATTATGATCCAACATACAATTATTATGAGAGAGCAAAATATGGTTGTAGAAATTTTCGAGTTACTAAATTACCTCTCGTTATGTTGAGATTGCTATTGTTTCTTTATTCTTCCTTGCATATGCTATATATTTCTTGTCTTGATAATTTGTTTGCTTATAAAATCCCTATGCATCAGAAGTATGTTAGACTTAAATGTGTTTTTCATATGTTTTATGATGCTCTCTTGTGTTTCAATTCTTGTCTTTCTTGCGAGCATCATCAAAATTATCAATGCCTAGCTAGGAGCATGAAAAGATAGCGCTTGTTGGGAGGCAACCCAATGAATAAAATTTATTTTTGTCTTTTTTCTTTCTATTCTTGAGTGTTTGTACAATTATGCTACTGTTATGATTCTGTATTTTATGTTTTAATTAGTGTTTGTGCCAATCAAAGCCTTTGGGATCATGTTGGGTGATAGTTGATTTGATCTTGCTGAAAAACAGAAACTTTTTCATCCAGTAAAACAAATTTGAAAATTCACAGATGCGATAAAAAATTCTGAATTTATTACACAAGATTGATATACAATTTTCCTAAATTTTCAGAATTTTTGGAGTTACAGAAGTATTCGAAGTATTCATATTGCTACAGACTGTTCTGTTTTTGACAGATTCTGTTTTCTTTGTGTTGTGTGCTTATTTCGATGAATCTATGGTTTGTATTGGAGGGTATAAGCTATAGCAAAGTTGGAATACAGTTGATATAATTCAAAAATAAAATATGAATGGGTTTGCAACAGCACTTAGAGTAGTGATTTGCTTTGTTATACTAACGGATCTCACGAAGGTTTTGTTGAGTTTTGTGTGATTGAAGTTTTCAAGTTTTGGGTGAGATCACGATGGATGAAGGAATAAGGAGTAAGAAGAGCCTAAGCTTGGGGATGCCCATGGCATCCCAAGTTATTATCTAAAATAGAAGCAAGCAACTAAGCTTGGGGATGCCCTAGTGGCATCCCCTCTTTCTTCTAACGACCATCAGTATTTTACTTGGAGCTATATTTTTATTCCTCACATATCATGAGTTTTGCTTGGAGCGTCTTGTATGACATGAGTCTTTGCTTATTTTTCTTTTTTATTTTGTGTCATCTATCCTTGCTGAACAAACCTATTTGAGAGATCCAAAATTATGCTATGATTTGTTAGAATTGCTCTCTATGCTTCACTTAAATCTTTTCGAGCTATGGAATTGCTCTAGTGCTTCACTTATATCTTTTTGAGCATGCTGTGCTTTAATATTTTTGAAGAAATGCTCTCATGCTTCACTTAGATTTATTTGAGAATTAGATTTTTTTTAGAAATTCTCTCATCCTTCACTTATATTATTTTGAGAGAAGAAAATTTTATGCTCATGTTCTTCACTTAGATTTGTTTGAGCTTTCAAAAGCAACATATTAAACTAGTCCCAAAGTGATAGATATCCAAGGGGGATATAATAAAAACTTTCATGAAGGTCATTGGACAAAATAAACTTGATTCTTTGTAATAGTTTTGCGATATGATGATATAATATGTGAGTCATGTTGATGAGTAATTATGGTTTAGTTAGAATATTGATGTTAAGGTTTGTGATTCCCTATGCAAGCACGAAAGTCAATAGTTATGCAATGGAATTACATCCTACTTGTGGTGCATTATTTGGTGTTAGTTATGCTTAATGCTCGCTTATGAGATTTTTTGTTTCTTGGTTGGATGCTTCTCAATCTTTTGCTAGCCTTCATTTGCACTAAGTATGATCACTACTTGTGCATCCAAAATCCTTAAACCAGTTTTGCCATATGAGTCCACTATACCTACCTATGTGCTGTATTCTTTTGCCGTTCTAAGCAAATTTGTATGTGCCATCTCTAATCTTCAAAATAAATTTCCTTTTTGTGTGCTCGTACTGCTCATGAAATGGTAGGGGGTGGCTGATATTTTTCCATGCTAGAAGTGTTATTCTCAAGATGAGTGTTTATTTACTTGTCATTGCACGAGAGTACGGCAAAGGTATTAGGGATGCCCAGTCTTGAAATGAAAAATGAATTTACTTTATGTTGTCAAATAATAAATTCCTTGGAAAGTGTTGGTATGGACGGCACCCGTGGATTCGGTTAGCCGTGGAATGTGAAAGTATGGTGGAAAAAGGAATAAACTTTACTTTCTGTTTGGGAACCGTCTATGATATATCTAGCATGGAAAGTATTGGGAACTACTCGATCGTTTTCGTTGACAGGAAAGGCATGCCACCCAAAATATTTTATCTCTATCTTTTTCGCTTTGAGCTCTGGCACCTCTACAAATCCCTACTTCCCTCTGCGAAGGGCCTTTCTATTTACTTTATGCAATTTTTATTTTTACTTGAGTCTCCATCTTCTCTATTAAAGCACCAACTAAGGGGCACTATGATCGTACTTGAGCATTGAGTGTAACTAATATGCGAGTGTGTTTCATGAATGGATCAATGATTAAGCATAATGGGCAAGGGATAACTTGCTTTAGTGTTGATATTTTGAAAGACATGGTTGCTTGTTGATATGCTTGAGTATTGAAATCTTCATGTCAAAACTAGACTTTTGCTTTGAATCATATAAAAGTCCAAATGTCCATGCTACAAAGAAAAGAATATGTGATGAACATGTTAGGCAGCATTCCACATCAAAAATTCTGTTTTTATCATTTACCTACTCGAGGATGAGCAAGAATTAAGCTTGGGGATGCTGATACGTCTCCAACGTATCTATAATTTTTTATTGTTCCATGCTGTTATATTATCATTCTTGGATGTTTTGCAATCATTTTATAGCAGCTTTATATCATTTTTTGGGACTAACCTATTGACATAGTGCCCAGTGCCAGTTCCTATTTTTTCCTTGTTTTTTACTTCGCAGAAAATCAATACCAAACGGAGTCCAAATGTAGCGAAACTTTTTGGAGATTTTTTATGGACCAGAAGGAACAACTTGGGCTGTAGAAGTACCAAAGGGGTGCCCCGAGGGGGGCACAACCCACCTTGGCGCGCCTAGGGGCCCAGGCGCGCCCTGGTGGGTTGTGCCCACCTCGGTGGCCTCCCGCACCGCCTCTTTGCTCTATAAATACCCCAATATTCCAAAAACCCTAGGGGAGTCGACGAAACACAATTCCAGCCACCGCAAGTTCTAGAAACCACAGATCCAATCTAGACACCATCACGGAGGGGTTCATCATCCTCATTGGTGCCTCTCCGATGATGCGTGAGTAGTTCATTGTAGACCTTCGGGTCCGTAGTTTGTAGCTAGATGGCTTTCTCTCTCTCTTTTGATTCTCAATACAATGGTCTCTTGGAGATCTATTTGATGTAACTCTTTTTGTGGTGTGTTTGTTGGGATCCGATGAACTTTGAGTTTATGATCAGATCTATGATTTTTTCCATGAAAGTTATTTGAGTCTTTTGATCTCTTATACGCATGATTACTTATAGCCTCGTATTTCTTCTTCGAATCTTTGGTTTAGTTAGGCCGACTAGATCGATTTTTCTTGCCATGGGAAGAGGTGCTTTGTGATGGGTTCGATCTTACGGTGCTCAATCCCAGTGACAGGAGGGGAAATGACACGTATGTATCGTTGCTATTAAGGATAACAAGATGGGGTCTATTCCTACCTGAATAGATCTTGTCTACATCATGTCATTGTTCTTATTGCATTACTTCATTTCTTCATGAACTTAATACACTAGATGCATGCTGGATAGCGGTCGATGTGTGGAGTAATAGTAGTAGATGCAGGCAGGAGTCGGTCTACTAATCTTGGACGTGATGCCTATATAATGATCATTACCTGGATATCGTCATGATTATTTGAAGTTCTATCAATTGCCCAACAGTAATTTGTTTACCCACCGTATGCTATTTTTCTCGAGAGAAGCCACTAGTGAAATCTACGGCCCCCGGGTCTCTTCTTCATCATATTTGCCTTCGAGATCTATTTTTATTTGCTTTTATTTTCAGATCTATTAATCCAAAAACCCCCAAATACCTTGCTGCAATTTTTTGTTATTTATTTTATCTCGCGTTCCCGCGAGATCTATTTATCCAATCTACTACAATTTTATCTATCTTTTTACCCGGGAGGGATTGACAACCCCTCTTTTACGTCGGGTTGCAAGTATTTGTTCTTTGTGTGCAGGTACCGTTTACATAGTGTTGCGTGGTTCTCCTACTGGTTCGATAACCTTGGTCTCATCACTGAGGGAAATACCTACCGTAGCTGTGCTGCATCATCCCTTCCTCTTTGGGGAAATACCGACGTAGTTCAAGCGACATAAACACTTCACCATATTTGGGTCTAAGGGAAGGCAGTGTGGAGTAATAAGTAGATGATGGGTTGCTAGAGTGATAGAAGCTTAAACATAGTTTATGCGTTATTCCGTAAGGGGCTGATTTGGATCCATATGTTTCATGCTATGGTTAGATTTATCTTAATTCTTCTTTCATAGTTGCGGATGCTTGCGAGAGGGGGTAATCATAAGTGGGAGGCTTGTTCAAGTAAGAACAGCACCCAAGCACCGGTCCACCCACATATCAAATTATCAAAGTAGTGAACGCGAATCAAATAAACATGATGAAAGCGACTAGATGAAATTCCCATGTGTCCTCGAGAACGCTTTGCTTACTATAAGAGAACGTTCCGGCTTGTCCTTTGCTTTAAAAAGGATTGAGCTACCTCGTGCACCTTTGTTACTATTGCTACTTGTCACTTGTTATGAATTATCTTGCTACCAAACTATATATCACTGCTACTTTCAGTACTTGCAGAAAATACCTTGCTGAAAACCGCTTGTCATTTCCTTCTGCTCCTTGTTGGGTTCGACACTCTTACTTATCGAAAGGACTACGATTGATCTCCTATACTTGTGGGTCATCAGTGGCGGCGGCTTCATATCGTAAAACGCGATGAAACTTCTTGTCTTATTTTTTTCTCGGGGAAACATAATTTATAGGCTTGGAATTAGGTTAGACGGCCGCCTATGGGACCCACAAGGCATCAGTCCGCGCCCTATTGCCTTGTGAGCAATTGGTAAGCCCCTCTGGTGGATCCTCGTTCCAGTATTTTTTATTTATTCAATTAAAATCTCTGCAAAGTTTTGTCCGATTTCGAGAAGTTTTATTTTTGCATAAAAACAACACCATGGTAATTCTGCTAAAAACAGTGCCAGTCCGGATTAGTTCCATTCAAATCATGCAAATTAGGGGTCCAAAACAAGACCAAAAGTGTTTGGAAAAGTAGATACGATGGAGATGTATCAACAGTATAAAAAAGACATGTTATTACTTCACGTCATGCAAATGGATGATAGAGGCTACAGATGGGCACGTAATAATGGCGTGCACATGGGCTCATAAAAATGATTTTCCCCTTTTCAAACAAATCGGTGTAATTGGAGTAAAAAATAGACTAAAAAATTGGGGTGGAAATGCTAATTTCGTATAACAATTTTCATGAATTTTGGAAAATGTTCCCAAATTTGAAAATATGTTCACAAATTTAAAAACATTTCACAAATTAAAAAAGCCAAATTTTGGAAGACAAATCAGGAACTTGAAAAAAGTTCATTAATTCAAAAAAATGTTTTTGAATTGAAAAAATATTCATAAATTAAGTAGGTCATGAATTTGAAAAAAACATTCGTGATATAATTTCTTTTCATGAATTTGGAAAAAAAATTGAGAACTTAAAAAATGTCCCCGAATTAAAAAAGTTCATGAATTAGGATATGTTCATGAATCTTTAAAACAAATATTGAATGTATATGTATTTATATTTAAATATTTACCAAAAAATGTTCATGAGTTTTATAAGGAAAATATTTTCAAGCTATGTGGAAAACAATTTACGAAATACATGATAAGCCTTTAAAAATGGAGAAATTTTTTATGCACAACGTGTTTATTTTTTGAAAAATACGCAATGGAAAATTTATAAACACGTGATGACATTTTATAAAATACAAGATGAATTTTCCTAGACACAAAAAGTCGCACTATGGATTTAAACATTAAAAAAGGGTGAAAACTTAAATAATCAAATTTGCAAGTCGATGTTGCACATGTAGCTGGGTGGTTGGGGCGCAAGTTGTGCATTCATGGGGGATATTCAAGTTTGGTTGGGGTCGGGGTGGTAGGGGCAAGTTGCGTGTCGATGGTGGATATGCAACTAGGTTAGGGGTTGACTTGCAACTAGGACAACTACAACTACAACTACAAATAAGCCCTACTCGTGAGTCGATGGTTGATTTGCAATTGGGGCACCTACAACCTACGAAAAAGCCCAATTGTGAGTCGTGTGTTTACTTGCAACTGGGTAGCTGCAAATAGAAACTACAAAAAGTCCCATGTTGCGAGTCGAAGTGGTTGACTTGCAAAGTGGGGCAACTACAAACTACAAAAAAGTTCCAGTTTGTGAGTCGAGGGTTTACTTGCAACTAGGGCAACTACAAACTATAAAAAGCCCCCAATTGTGAGTCAATAGTTGACTAGCAACTCTGACAGTTATAAAGCCTACGGAAAAGCCCCAGTTGAGTGTCAAGGAATAATTTGCAACTGCGGCAGCTATAATCTATGAAAAATCCCTAGTTGTGAGTCAAGGGTTGACCTGCAACTGGACAGCTAGAAACCTATGAAAAGCCCCAGTTGTGAGTCAAGGGTTGACTTTAACTTGGGCGCATACAAAAACTTCAAAAGGCGCATTTGCGAGTCGATGGTTGACTTGCAATTGGGATCGCTAGAACCTTCGAAAAAGCCCCAGCTGTGAGTCGAGTGTTGACTGGCAATTGGGGCTGCTACAAACCTACGAAAAGCCCCAGTTGTGAGTCAAGGGTTGATTTGCTACTGGGGCACATATATAAACTATAAAAGGCGCATTTGTGAGTCGATGATTGACTTGCAACTGGGGCAGCTACAACCTACAAAAAAGTCCCAGTTGCAAGTCGTGGGTTGACTTGCAAGGGCAGCTACAAAAACATACGAAAAATGTGTAGTTGCGAGTCACTGGTTGAGTTGCAACTGGGGTAACTAAAAACCTATAATAAATCCCTAGTTTCGAGTCAAGGGTTGACTACAAACCTACGAAGAAGCCCCAGCTGCGAGTCAATGATTGACTTGCAACAGAGGCAACTACAACCTACAAAAAAAAATAGTTGCGAGTCGAGGGTTGACTTGCAAATAGGGCAGCTATGAAAAAGAATGAGTTGCATGTCGATGGTGGACATGCAACTGGGTCGGGAGGTGGCAAGTTTGTGCAACTGGGCCGGGGAGGTCAGATAAAAAACTACAAAAAAAGCGCAGTTATGAGTCTAGGGTTGACTTTCAACAAGGAGGAGCTACAACCTACAAAAATCCTCAATTGTGAGGTGAGGGTTGACTTACAAATGAGGCACCTACCAAAACTATAAAAAAGGCATAGTTGCAAGTAGATGGTTGACTTGCAACTAGGTCGGAGGTTGACTTGCAACTAGGACAACTACAACTACAAAAAGCCTTAGTTGTGAGTCGATGGTTCACTTGCAACTACGGCACATACAAGCTACGGAAAAAGCCCAATTGCAAGTCATGTGTTTACTTGCAACTAGGTAGCTACACATAGAAACTAAAAAAAGTCTCATGTTGCAAGTCGAGGTGGTTGACTTGCAAAGTGGGGCAACTACAGACTAAAAAAATTCCCAATTTGCGAGTTCAGTGTTTACTTGCAACTAGGCCAACTATAGACTATAAAAAAGACCCTAGTTGTGAGTTGATGGTTGACTTGAAATTGCGGCAGCAACAAAACCTATGAAAAAGCTCCACTTGTGAGTTAAAGATTAACTTGCAACTGGGGCAGCTATAACCTATGAGAAAGCCCCAGTTGCGAGTTGAAGGTTGACTTCCAACTGAGGTAGCTACATACCTACGAAAATCCCTAGTTGCGAGTCAAGGGTTGACTTGTAACAGAGGCACCTACCAAAACTACAAAAATACGCATTTGAGAGTAGATTCTTGACTTGCAACTAGGGCAGCTACAACCTACGAAAAAAGCCCTAGTAGCAAGTCGAGTGTTGACTTGCTACTGGGGCAGCTAAAAAATACAGAAAAGCTCCAGTTGCGAGTACAGGATTGACTTGCAACTGGGGCACCTACGAAAACTACAAAAAGGTGCATTTGTGAGTCGATTGTTGACTTGCAAAAGGGGGGAGCTACAACCTATGAAAAAAGCTCCAGTTGCGAGTCGAGGGTTGACTTGCAAGGCGGCTACAAAAACATACAAAAAATATGTAGTTGTGATTCAATGGTTGACTTGCAACTGGGGCAACTACGAACCTACAATGAAGCCCTAGTTGCGAGTCAAGAGTTGACTACTGATACGTCCATTTTACATCATGTTTTCCTATTATTATTTATAGTGTTTTTAATCATTATAACACTTTGTGGAGCAATTCTAATGCCTTTTCTCTCATGCAAGGTTCACATGAAGAGAGAGATTGCTGGCAGCTGGAATTTTGGACCAAAAAAAGCTACATTAGAGATACCTATTCTGCACATCTCCAAATGAGCTGAAATTTCATAGAGATTTATTTTGGAATAAATAAAAATTATTGGAGAAAAGAAGTACCAGAGGGGGCCACCCAGGTGCCCACTAGGCACTAGGGCGCGCCCTGGTGGGTAGTGGGGCCCCTGGCCATCCTCCGGTGCCCATCTTCTGGTATGTAAGCCCATTTGCCCTAAAAAATAAGAACATGACTTTCGGGATGGAGCGCAGCCGTCTCGAGGCGGAACTTGGGCAGGAGCACTTTTGCTCTCCGGTGGAGCGATTACGCCGAGGATACTTCCCCCCAGGAGGGGGAAATAGAAGCCATCGTCATCTCCAACAACCCTCTCATCGTTGGAGGATCAATCTTCATCAACATGTTCACCAAAACCATCTCATCTCAAACCCTAGTTCATCTCTTGAGTTCAATCTTTGTATCAAAACCTCAGGTTGGTACCTGTGGGTGACTAGTAGTATTGATTACATCTTGTAGTTGATGCTAGTTGGTTTATTTGGTGGAAGATTATATGTTCAGATCCATTATGCTATTTAATACCCCTCTAATCTTGAGCATGAATATGATTTGTGAGTAGTTGCTTCTGTTCTTTAGGACATGGGAGAAGTCTTGTCATAAGTAATCATGTGAATTTGGTATTCGGTCGATATTTTGATGATATGTATGTTATGATTCCCTCAGTGGTGTTATGTGAACATAGAATACATGACACTTCACCATCTTTGAGCCTAAGGGAATGCATTGTGGAGTAGTAAGTAGATGATGGGTTGCTAGAGTGATAGAAGGTTAAACCTTAGTTTAGGCGCTATTTCGTAAGGGGCTGATTTGGATCCATATGTTTAATGATATGGTTAGATTTTATCTTAATTCTTCTTTCGTAGTTGCGGATGCTTGCGAGAGGGGTTAATCATAAGTGGGAGGCTTGTTAAAGTAAGAACAACACCCAAGCACCGGTCCACCCACATATCAAATTATCAAAGTAGCGAACGCGAATCAAACAAACATGATGAAAGTGACTAGATGAAATTCCCGTGTGTCCTCGAGAACGTTTTACTTATTATAAGAGATTATTCCGGCCTGTCCTTTGCAACAAAAAGGATTGGGCTACCTTGCTGCACTTATTTCAACTTTTGTTACTTGACACTTGTTATAAATTATCTTGCTACCAAACTATCTGTTATCGATAATTTCAGTGCTTGCAGAAAATACCTTGCTGAAAACCGCTTGTCATTTCCTTCTGCTCCTCGTTGTGTTTGACACTCTTACTTATCGAGAGGACTACGATTGATCCCCTATACTTGTGGGTCATAAAGGCTATTTTCTGGCATCGTTGTCGGGGAGCAAAGCGCTTTTGGTGAGTGGAATTTGGTAAGGAAAAATTTATATTACATGCTGGAATTTACTGTTACTTGTTAATATGGAAAACAATCATTTGAGAGGTTTGTTCGGGGTATCTTCACCTCGACTGGAAGCACAAAGAGTTACTCCTCAACCTACAGCACCTACTGAAAATATTTATTATGAGATTCCTTCGGGTATAATAGAGAAATTGCTAGCTAATCCTTATGCAGGAGATGGAACACTACATCCCGATATGCACCTAATCTATGTGGATGAAGTTTGTGGATTATTTAAGCTTGCAGGTTTACCCGGAGATGAAGTTAAGAAGAAGGTCTCCCCTTTATCTTTGGGGGGAAAGGCATTGACATAATATAGGCTATGTGATGATATTGGAGCTTGGGATTGGAATCGATTGAAATTGAAATTTCATCAAAAAAATATCCTATGCATGTAGTTCATCATGATCGGAATTATATATATATATATATATATATATATATATATATATATATATATATATATATATATAATTTCTGGCCTCGTGAAGGAGAAAGTATCGCTCAAGCTTGGGGGAGGCTTAAGTATATGATGTATACATGCCCCAATCATGAGCTTTCAAAAGAAATTATCTTACAGAATTTTTATGCTCGGTGATACGTCTCCAACGTATCTATAATTTTTTATTGTTCCATGCTATTATATTATCTATTTTGGATGTTTTATATGCATTAATATGCTATTTTATATTATTTTTGGGACTAACTTATTAACCTAGAGCCCAGTGCCAGTTTCTGTTTTTCCTTGTTTTTGAGCTTCGTAGAAAAGGAATATCAAACGAAGTCCAAACGGAATAAAACTTTCACGATGATTTTTCTTGGACCAGAAGACACCTACGAGACTTGGAGATGAAGTCAGAAGACCCACGAGGCGACGACAAGCCGTAGGGGCGCGCCCTAGGGGGGGCGCCCCCCTGGCTTGTGGCCCCCTCGGGAGTCCACCGACCTATTTCTTTGTCATATAAATTCAGATATATTCCAAAACCCTCAGAGCAATCCACAAAAACACTTTTCCACCGCCGCAACCTTCTGTTCCCGTGAGATCCCATCTTGGGGCCTTTTCCGGCATCCTGCCGGAGGGGGATTCGATCACGGAGGGCATCTACATCAACTCTATTGCCCTTCCGATGAAGCGTGAGTAGTTTACCTCAGACCTATGGATCCATAGCTAGTAGCTAGATGGCTTCTTCTCTCTCTTTGATTCTCAATAGCATGTTCTCCTCGATGTTCTTGGAGATCTATCCGATGTAATCTTCTTTTGCGGTGTGTTTGTCGAGATCCGATGAATTGTGGATTTATGATCAGCTTATCTATGAATATTATTTGAACCTTCTCTGAATTCTTATATGCATGATTTGATATCTTTGTATTTCTCTTCGAACTATCGGTTTGGTTTGGCCAACTAGATTGGTTTTTCTTGCAATGGGAGAGGTGCTTAGCTTTGGGTTCAATCTTGCGTGATTTCACCCAGTGACAAAGTAGGGGTAGCGAGACACATATTGAATTGTTGCCATCGAGGATAAAAAGATGGGGTTTTCATCATATTGCTTGAGTTTATTCCTCTACATCATGTCATCTTACTTAAGGCGTTACTCCATTCTTTATGAACTTAATACTCTAGATGCATGCTGGATAGCGGTCGATGTGTAGAGTAATAGTAGAAGATGCAGGCAGAAGTCGGTCTACTTGACAAGGACGTGATGCCTATATTGCATAATCATTGCCTTGGATATCGTCATAACTTTGCACTTTTCTATCAATTGCTCGACAGTAATTTGTTCACCCACCGTATTATTTGCCTTCATGAGAGAAGCCTGTAGTGAAACCTATGCCCCCCGGGTCTATTTTCCATCATATTAGTTTCTGATCTACTATTTTGCAATCTTTTATTTTCAGATCTATAAACCAAAAAAAAACCCAAAAATATTTTATCTTTTGTTTAGTTCTATCTATCTCTATCAGATCTCACCTTTGCAAGTGACCATGAAGGGATTGACAACCCCTTTATCGCATTGGGTGCAAGTGTTTGATTGTTTGTGTAGGTGCATCTATTGGGGACTTGTGCGTTTCTCCTACTGGATTGATACCTTGGTTCTTAACTGAGGGAAATACTTATCTCTATTGTGGTGCATCACCCTTTCCTCTTCAAGGAAAAAACCAACGCAAGCTCAAGAAGTAGCAGGAAGAATTTCTGGTGCTGTTGCCAGGGAGATCTATGCCAAGTCAAGAGTAGTCTCTCATCGACTTGCCAATTTCCGGCTCTGTTGCCGGGGAGATCTACGTCAAGCCTACCAAGTACCCATCATAAACTCTCATCTCTTGCATTACATTATTCGCCATTTGCCTCTCGTTTTCCTCTCCCCCACTTCTAAAATGATTTTCGAAAAGATTTGCCTTTTTATTGGCCTTTCTTTCGTTTGCCCTTATGTCTTACTTGGTTTGTTTGCTCGTTTGCTTGGCATAATTGTGTATTTTATTAAAAAACAGTAAGCAAAGAATTTGTGGATCCTCATCCACTTGCTAATCTTTTTAAGAGATCCAATTATGATGAACCTATTGCTAGTGAGTTGAGTGCACTAGATCATCTTTCTGAAGTTTTGCTTGAAATCCGTGAATCTAAAAATTGTGATGAAGTGTTAAAAGAAGAAATTTATGAAGTGATTCATGATAGCTCATTGGATGAAAATCATGATTGCAATGGTTCTACTATAAATTCTATTAATTTCAATTGTGCTAATGATATGCAAAACCCTAAGCTTGGGGATGCTAATTTTGCTATGTCCACTACTTGTTGCAATGATCATGATTGGGGTGATTCTTCTTATGATCTTGAAAATTTATTTAAGCCTCATGATGAATATGTTTGCAATAATATTGAAAGTGGGTTTGGAAGAGTGTAAACTCTAGGTAATAATGATCCCACAACTTTGGAGTATGATCAATCTTATGAAATTTTTGATAAAAGTGGGTTTGGAGAGGTCATGACTTTAGTTAATGTTAATCCCACTATCTTGGAAGAGTGTCAACTTTGTATGCATGTGGATCATCTAGATAATATGTTATGTGATGGCAATATTGTTGAATTTGAATATGATTCCACATGTAATTATTATGAGAGAGGAAAATATTATGGTAGAAACTTTCATGTTACTAAATTACCTCTCGTTATGTTGAGATTGCTATTGTTTCTTCCTTTTTCCTTGCATATGCTAGATCTTGCTTGCCTTGCTAATTTGTTTTCCTATAAAATTCCTATGCATAGGAAGCATGTTAGACTTAGATTTTTTTGTCACATGTTTTTTTGATGCTCTCTTTGTGTTTCAATTATTATCTTTCATGTGAGCATCATCGAAATCTCAATGCCTAGCTAAAAGGCTTTAAAGACAAGCGCTTGTTGGGAGACAACCCAATATTTTTATTTTCTGTTTTTATGAGTATACACATTATTACCTCTGTAGTAATTGTGTTTTGGTGTTTTAATTAGTGTTTGTGCCAGGTAAGACCTTTGGGATGGCTTACGGTGATAGTTGATTTAATCTTGCTGAAAAATAGAAACTTTTGCGTCCAGTCACAGAATTTTAATAATTCACTGGAGCATGAAAAAACCCTGAATTTTTTACACAGTATTTATATACAAATTGCCTCTGTGTTCCTAATTTTTCAGAATGTTTGGAGTTACATAAGTATTATAACAACTCGTATCTTCGCAGACTATTCTGTTTTTGACAGATTCTGTTTTTTCTATGTGTTGTTCGGTTATTTTGATGAATCTATGGGTAGTATCGGGGGGTATGAACCATGGAGAAGTTGGAATACAGTATATATTACACCAATATAAATAAATAATGAGTTCACAACAGTACCAAAAGTGGTGATTTATTTTCTTATACTAACGGATCTCATGAGTTTTCTGTTGAGTTTTGTGTTGTGAAGTTTTCAAGTTTTGGGTAAAGATTTGATGGACTATGGAATAAGGAGTGGCAAGAGCCTAAGCTTGGGGATGCCCAAGGCACCCCAAGGTAATATTCAAGGACAACCAAGAGCCTAAGCTTGGGGATGCCCTGGAAGGCATCCCCTCTTTCGTCTTCGTCTATCGGTAACTTTACTTGAGGCTATATTTTTATTCACCACATGATATGTGTTTTGCTTGGTGCGTCTTGTATGATATGAGTCTTTAATTTTTAGTTTGCCAAAATCATCCTTGCTGTACACACCTTTTGAGAGGGACATGCATGAATCATGATTTATTAGAATACACTATGTGCTTCACTTATATCTTTTGAGCTAGTTAATTTTGCTCTAGTGCTTCACTTATATATTTTTAGAGCACGGCGGTGGTTTTATTTTATAGAAATTGTTGAACTCTCATGCTTCACTTATATTATTTTGAGAGTCTGTCTAAATAGCATGGTAATTTGCTTTGGTTATGAATTTAGTCCTAATATGATGGGCATCAAAGAGGGATATAATAAAAACTTTCATATAAAGTGCATTGAATACTATGAGAAGTTTGATTCCTTATGATTGTTTTGAGATATGAGGATGGTGATATTAGAGTCATGCTAGTGAGTAATTGTGGATTGTAGAAATACTTGTGTTGAAGTTTGTGATTCCCATATCATGCACATATGGTGAACCGTTATGTAACGAAGTTGGAGCATGATTTATTTATTGATTGTCTTCCTTATGAGTGGCGATCAGGGACGAGCGATGGTCTTTTCCTACCAATCTATCCCCCTAGGAGCATGCGTGTAGTACTTTGTTTCGATGACTAATATTTTTTTGCAATAAGTATGTGAGTTCTTTATTACTAATGTCGAGTCCATGGATTATACGCACTCTCACCCTTCCACCATTGCTAGCCTCTCTAGTACA
This sequence comes from Thinopyrum elongatum, assembly GCA_011799875.1. Classification (NCBI taxonomy): domain Eukaryota; kingdom Viridiplantae; phylum Streptophyta; class Magnoliopsida; order Poales; family Poaceae; genus Thinopyrum; species Thinopyrum elongatum. The sequence goes on from CM022298.1 coordinate 95,251,650, forward strand.
GCGCAACTTTCGCCAGTACCTTACACCTACCTTTTACCTTCCTCAAAACAGCCACCATACCTACCTACTATGGCATTTCCATAGCCATTCCGAGATATATTGCCATGCAACTTTCCACCGTTCCGTTTTATTATGACACGCTCCATCATTGTCATATTGCTTTGCAGGATCATGTAGCTGACATCGTGTTTGTGGCAAGGCCACCTTTTCATACTTATACATGTCACTCTTGAACCATTGCACATCCCGGTACACCGCCGGAGGCATTCATGTAGAGTCATATTTTGTTCTAAGTATCGAGTTGTAATTCTTGAGCTGTAAGTAAATAAAAGTGTGATGATCTTCATTATTAGAGCATTGCCCCATGTGAGGAAAAATAAAAGAGGCCAAAGAAGCCAACAATGAAAAAAAGAGAGAAAATAGAGAAGGGGCAATGTTACTATCCTTTTTCCACACTTATGCTTCAAAGTAGCACCATGATCTTCATGATAGAGAGTCTCCTATGTTATCACTTTCATATACTAGTGGGAATTTTTCATTATAGAACTTGACTTGTATATTCCAATGATGGGCTTCCTCAAATTGCCCTAGGTCTTCATGAGCAAGCGAGTTGGATGCACACCCACTTAGTTTCTTTTTGAGCTTTCATAAACTTATAGCTCTAGTGCATTCGTTGCATGGCAATCCCTACTCACTCACATTGATATCTATTGATGGGCATCTCCATAGCCCGTTGATACGCCTAGTTGATGTGAGACTATCTCCTTCTTTTTGTCTTCTCCACAACCACCATATTCTATTCCACCTATAGTGCTATGTCCATGGCTCACGCTCATGTATTGCGTGAAAGTTGAAAAGGTTTGAGAACATCAAAAGTATGAAACAATTGCTTGGCTTATCATCGGGGTTGTGCATGATTTGAATACTTTGTGTGATGAAGATGGAGCATAGCTAGACTATATGATTTGGTAGGGATAGCTTTCTTTGGCCATGTTATTTTGAGAAGACATGATTGCTTTATTAGTATGCTTGATGTATTATCGTTTTTATGTCAATATTAAACTTTTGTTTTGAATCTTATGGATCTGAAAATTCATGCCACAATAAAGAAAATTACATGGATAAATATGTTAGGTAGCATTTCACATAAAAAATTCTGTTTTTATCATTTACCTACTCGAGAACGAGCAAGAATTAAGCTTGGGGATGCTTGATACGTCTCCAACGTATCTATAATTTTTGACTGTTCCATGCTATTATATTATCTGTTTTGGATGTTTTATATGCATTAATATGCTATTTTATATTATTTTTCGGACTAACTTATTAACCTAGAGCCCAGTGCCACTTTCTGTTTTTTCCTTGTTTTTGAGCTTCGCAGAAAAGGAATATCAAACGGTATAAAACTTTTGCGATGATTTTTCTTGGACCAGAAGACACCTACGAGACTTGGAGATGAAGTCAGAAGACCCACGAGGCGACGACAAGCCGTAGGGGTGCACCCTAGGGGGGCGCCCCCTGGCTTGTGGCCCCCTCGGGAGTCCACCGACCTACTTCTTCGTCCTATAAATTCAGATATATTCCAAAACCCCCAGAGCAATCCACGAAAACACTTTTCCACCGCCGCAACCTTCTGTTCCCGTGAGATCCCATCTTGGGGCCTTTTTCGGCATCCTGCCGGAGGGGGATTCGATCACGGAGGGCATCTACATCAACTCTATTGCCCTTCCGATGAAGCGTGAGTAGTTTACCTCAGACCTACGGGTCCATAGCTAGTATCTAGATGGCTTCTTCTCTCTCTTTGATTCTCAATACCATGTTCTCCTTGATGTTCTTGGAGATCTATCCGATGTAATCTTCTTTTGCGGTGTGTTTGTCGAGATCCGATGAATTGTGGATTTATGATCAGCTTATCTATGAATATTATTTGAATCTTCTCTGAATTCTTATATGCATGATTTGATATCTTTGTATTTCTCTTCGAACTATCGGTTTGGTTTGGCCAACTAGATTGGTTTTTCTTGCAATGGGAGAGGTGCTTAGCTTTGGGTTCAATCTTGCGTGATTTCACCCAGTGACAAAGTAGGGGTAGCGAGACACGTATTGAATTGTTGCCATCGAGGATAAAAAGATGGGGTTTTCATCATATTGCTTGAGTTTATTCCTCTACATCATGTCATCTTACTTAAGGCGTTACTCCGTTCTTTATGGACTTAATACTCTAGATGCATGCTGGATAGCGGTCGATGTGTGGAGTAATAGTAGTAGATGCAGGCAGAAGTCGGTCTACTTGACACGGACGTGATGCCTATATTGCATAATCATTGCCTTGGATATCGTCATAACTTTGCGCTTTTCTATCAATTGCTCGATAGTAATTTGTTCACCCACCGTATTATTTGCCTTCATGAGAGAAGCCTGTAGTGAAACCTATGGCCCCCGAGTCTATTTTCCATCATATTAGTTTCCGATCTACTATTTTGCAATCTTTTATTTTTAGATCTATAAACCAAAAAAAACCAAAAAATATTTTATCTTTTGTTTAGTTCTATCTATCTCTATCAGATCTCACCTTTGCAAGTGACCGTGAAGGGATTGACAACCCCTTTATCGCGTTGGGTGCAACTGTTTGATTGTTTGTGTAGGTGCATCTATTGGGGACTTGTGCGTTTCTCCTACTGGATTGATACCTTGGTTCTTAACTGAGGGAAATACTTATCTCTACTGTGCTGCATCACCCTTTCCTCTTCAAGGGAAAAACCAACGCAAGCTCAAGAAGTAGCACTCGGCTTTCTCATGATAATCAAAACATGCTTGATTCTTCTTCGACTGGCTCTTTTATTAAGAAAACTATTGAATTCAATTGGGATCTGTAACACCCCTATACTAATGAGGTACAGTAACCCTTGAGGTTAAGCTAATCATTTTGCTAAATAGTGCTTAATCACTTTTGTTCAATATCTGATTTCAAATTCCACTTGAATTCAAATTCAAATAATAAGTGAAATTCAAAAATTCACAAACATGAAAACTAAAATGTTCATCTTGTGGCAATTATTCCATAGCTCATTATGGTGGTGAACCAAATTTTTTGCAAAGTGGTTTACTGCCCTAAAACAATTAATATTGTGGTTAAAACAATTATTTAAATGCTTTTTAGTTTATAAAAATATTAAACTACTTTTTTGGTGCCAAATTAATTATAGCAGTGGCCTAAGTTATAATGATATTTTAGGTGCAAGCTTTGTATTTTATAAAACTAGTTTTGTTTTAAAAGGAATGTAAAATAGAAAACATATTTTTTTTAAAGAAAAATAAAATAAAAAATAAAAGACCACAACCCCCCACTACCACTGGGCCTTTGCGAGCCAATCAACCACCAATCGGCCAAGCTCCCGCTCCCATTGTCGTCTTCCTCCTCCCCCCTCTCTGTTCGTCCGACCGAGGCGACCGAGAGGTCGCCACCTGACCAGCTCGCCGTCATCGCCCCGAGGGGATAAGGGCGACGCCTCGGGCGCCCCTCTCACTCACCCCACTTGCCCCTCTCTCTCCCCCTCTCCACCTCTCCCTCTCCACCGATCTGGAGAAGCGGTCGACGCCGTCGCCGCACCGCCCGACGCCCTCACCGTCGCCTCCCCGACGGCCTCCTCACCCGACATCCCCGAGCCACGCTGCCCACTTCCCTGCAACACAAGTGAGGCCCCCATGTCGTTTCCCCTCTCTCCGCTATGCCCACCGACGCGCTCGCGCCCATCCCCTGTGAGCCTCGCGCTCCGGCAGCGCCCAACCCTGCCCGTGGTCGCGCCCGTGTTTCCCCCAGCTGCGCTCTACTTGCTCCGGGGCCACGCCCTGACCTCGCCCCGCTCGATGCTGCCTCCCCCGCCATGGCCGCGCTCGCTGCCGCCATTCGCATCGCCACCGCAGCCACTGCACCTGCCGCTCGCGTCCGTGCACCGCATCGAGCTCCCGGGCTTCCCAGGGACCCAACGCGCCCGTCCGCTCTTCTTGTCGTGCCCCTTGCGCTTGAACTCGCTGAGATCCATCTCCGGCCGCCACTGCTCGCCGTCGCCATGGCCAACTCCGGCCAGCCCGGGGCAAACGGCGCCACCATTCGACGCGGCTTGCCGCCCATGTTCAAACACACCCACCCCCACATCGAATGGGCGTCTGTACGCGTATTCCGGCGAGCTCCGTGCCTCGGTTGTCGCTCACCACCATTGCCGTCGCCGAGTTGAACCACCCCAGCTCGAGCTACTTGGACCATCGGATGCGCGACAATGTGATGACCCACAAGTATAGGGGATCAATCGTAGTCCTTTCGATAAGTAAGAGTGTCGAACCCAACGAGGAGCAGAAGGAAATGACAAGTGGTTTTTAGCAAGGTAATTTCTGCAAGCACTGAAATTGTCGGTAACAGGTTGTTTAATAGCAAGATAATTTGTAATGAGCAAGTAACGGTAATGGTAAATAAAGTGCAGCAAGGTAGCCCAATCCTTTTGTGGCAAAGGACAGGCCAAAACGGTCTCTTATAATAAGCAAAGCGTTCTTGAGGGCACAAAGGAATTTCATCTAGTCACTTTCATCATGTTGGTTTAATTTGCGTTCGCTACTTTGATAATTTGATATGTGGGTGGACCGGTGCTTGGGTGCTGTTCTTACTTGAACAAACCTTCCACTTATGATTAACCCCCTCGCAAGCATCCGCAACTACGAGTAAAGTATTAAGATAAAATCTAACCATAGCATTAAACATATGGATCCAAATCGGTCCCTTACGGAATAGCGCATAAACTAGGGTTTAAGCTTTTGTCACTCTAGCAACCCATCATCTAATAACTACTCCACAATGCATTCCCTTAGGCCCAAAGATGGTGAAGTGCCATGTAGTCGACGTTCACATGACACCACTAAGGGAATCACAACATACATATCATCAAAATATCGAACACATATCAACTTCACATGATTACTTGCAACATGACTTCTCCCGTGTCCTTAAGAACAAAAGTAACTACTCACAAATGATATTCATGCTCAAGATCAGATGGGTATTAAATAGCATAATGGATCTGAACATATAATCTTCCACCAAATAAACCATATAGTAATCAACTACAAGATGTAATCAACGCTACTAGTCACCCACAGGTACCAATCTGAGGTTCCAGTACAAACATTGAACACAAGAGATGAACTAGGGTTTTAGATGAGATGGTGCTGTTGAAGATGTTGATGGAGATTAGCCTCCCAAAGAGGAGAGGGTTGTTGGTGATGACGATGGCTTCGATTTCCCCCTCCGGAGGGAAGTTCCCCCGGAGGAATTGCTCCGCCGGAGGGCAAAAGTGCTCCTGCCCTAGTTCCACCTCGAGACAGCGGTGCTCCATCCCGAAAGTCTCCTCCTTATTTTTTCTAGGTCAAAAGACCTTAAGTACCAGAAGATGGGCACCGGAGGTGAGCTGGGCTGGCCAGAACCCACCAGGGCACGCCTGGGGGGCCTGGCGCGCCCTGGTGTCTTGTCGTTACCAGATGGCCCCCCTCCGGTAGTTATTTTCTCTAGTATTTTTTATATATTCCAAAATAATTCTCCATAAATTTTCAGCTCATTTGGAGATGTGCAGAATAGGTATCTCCGACATAGCTTTTTCAGGTCCAGAATTCCAGCTGCCGGCATTCTCCCTCTTTGTGTAAACCTTGCATATTATGAGAGAAAAGGCATTAGAATTACTCCATAAAGCATTATTATGCATAAAAAACATTATAAATAACAGTAGGAAATCATGATGCAAAATGGACGTATCAACTCCCCCAAGCTTAGACCTCGCTTGTCCTCAAGCGAAAGCCGATATCGAAAAACATGTCCACAAGGTTTGAGAGAGAGGCGTCGATAAAAACAAAATACGGACATAGTAGCATCATGCTTATTATCATAACAGCAGCAAACTTTATCACAAAATTTTATTATATAACTTTATCATATAACTTCTCATGAACAAGTAACAATTCATCACAACATCGAAGTACAAAGCATAAACTATATTGAAGGCCAACAAACTATGTTCTCAGTCAATTTTGCAACTACAATTCATCATATTTTCAGGAAGGGTCTCGTATCGGAGCCTTTTGGCAAGTCCACATACTCAACCATCATTTAATCTTCTATGATTGCTAACACTCACAGCATACCCATGCGCAAAAAGTTTCAACCGGACACATAGAAAGATAGGGGCTTATAGTTTCGCCTCCCAACGTATTCACCTCAAGGGTGATGTCAACAGTAATAACTCATGCTCACTCATATCCAACTGGATATATGTGCCTAGATGTCAGTGCAACAAACCCCTAGGTGTGTTGCCCGGACTGTACACAGGCTCAAGAGCAAGGTTATGACATTCAAGACAAGGCCAAGCAGAAGAGATGGCTCTTTGAGAAATCAAAGGGCGGATCAAGAGGACCAAGACCAACCAAATAAGCAAGATATCACTAAGGAAAAACCTCCCTTGCCGGGCAGGCGAGCCTGGTGGGGTAGAGGTTACCCCAAGACAAGCCTCAAGACTCCCCCGGCAGGCTTGCCGGGTGTAACACCCCTATGTAATAGCCACTATGATCAGCTGCTGATAATGCCAAGTCATCTCATTTGCAGTGCTTAAACATAGAGGTTAACCAAAGCAAATCAACTCCATTTTGAAAATCAACTCAAAATCAAAAGTGAAATATGAAGTTGATCAAACCCTGTTGGAAAAATGTTCATTAAATGGCAAATAATCCAGGAACATTTGTAAAATCATCATCAATAAAGTTGGAGTTAGACAAATGACTCTATCAAGATGAATCAGCACCAAAACAGCCATTTTAAATCCATTTTAAATCATTTATAATTCAAAAGAAATCCAAATCTGTCCAAACCACTTTTTGGTGAGAGCTAAAAGGGCACTGTAATAATTGGACTAAGTCCCACATTTTACAAAAATGCAAAAGTGCTCTAACTATTTCAAAACAGAAATGAAATAAAGAAAAAGAAAACAGAAAAGGGAAAAAAGGGAAAGATGGGCCACTGTGCACCGGCCTAAGTGCACAGTGCCAGGAGCCAGCCCATCCAGTCCACCTGGCCCATTTCTCCTTCTCTCTCCGTGCGTGTCGCCGCCGCTGTGGCCGAGCGCGCGCCGACACGCCGCCGCCCACCGACGATACAGGAGACGGAGGGGATAAGGCCGACGCCCCTCCACTCCTCCCCGGCCTCTCCGTCATTCTTCCCCTTCTCCTCTCGCTCGCTCCGCCTCTCTTCCCTTCTCAGATCCGGTGGCCGAGCGCCCCTGTCGCCGCGATCCGCCGCTGCCGTGGCCAACGGCCTTCCCACCTCGTCTGAGTGCGCCTGGGTGGAGCGCCGTGGTCACCTACGCCTACCGGAGCAGCTGGAGTGGGCGGAGGAGCGCTGCTTCGTCCACGAGCTTCGCCTTCAACCTCGGGTCGCCGCCGTTCATCTTCGTCCCCGGCGAGGTCTCTACGGCTCCTAAACTGTCACCGGGCCACCGTGCGCCTTCACTATGAGCCGCTCCTCCCTCCTCATCTCTCTGTGGCTCCGCACGCACGCACTGGCAGCTTCTCCACGCGAACCCGAGCCCGACGCCGCGGACCTCGTCGCCGACGAGGCTCCAGTGACCTTTTGGTCACGGGCTCACGCCCGTCGAGCTCGCACATGCACGTAGAGGATTTCTGTCCGTTTAGTTCTTCGCTAGCGCGTCTGCATTGCCGATCTCCACCGCACCCGAACTCCGGTGTCCGCCGCGATGCTCGCCGCCGTCGCTACACGCCGTCTCCGGCCACGCCACCGCCACCACTCGACGCGCCGTCGAGTGGCCGTTCAAATGCGGCCGACCCTGTCCTTTTTGGTGGCCCGTAGGCAAAATCCGACGAGGCCCGAGGCCACCGCCGCGTTCTGGCGTCGCCGCCGGCGAGCTGCCGGCCACCGCCGATGTGGCAAGGCCGGCCCCACCTCAGGGTGGCTGCCAGTGGGCCCTGGGGGCCCCAGTTGACTGGGTTGACCCAGTCAACTGCTGACTGGGCAACCCAGTGAGGCTGAAATGTGGGCCCCGTGTTAGTTAATAGATTTAAAAGAAAAAGAAAATGTTAAATAAGTTGATTAAACTAATCTCTCGCTGACAGATGGGGCCCACCCTCTAATTAACCCTCTGTTAGACTAAATTAACTTTGTTAAAATCACAGAGGCTGACATGTGGGTCCCACATGTCAGGATTGACTCTGGTCAGCGCCTGTTGACCGCTGACGTCACAGCGACATCATGCTGACGTCATAATTCACTTTTTTGTAAAATAAATAAATTCCAGAAATTCAAATAAGCTTTGAAAATTAATAACTTTTAAACCGTAGCTCGGATCGAAAAAGTTAAAGCATGAAAGTTGCTCAGAACAACGAGACGAGTCTAATCGTGCCGTCTGTTTCTTTGCCGGAACCCCCTACGTAGGAGAACTCGTAACTCCGGACCCGTATCCGGCAGATGAATAGTGCACACACTTCGGTAAATAAATCCCAGATTAATTCTAAAAATAACTAAAATGACTTAGATGCATATTTAGGCAACCCTGCACTGCATCCTAGCATAGCACGCACCGTGTTGCATTTGTTTGCATTATGTTTACCTATTTCTTCCCCCTCTTCTCTCTCGGTAGACCCCGACGTTGACGTAGCTCCCGAGGCAGACGCAGCTCAGGAGTACGACTACGTCCCCGATGACACCACAGGCGACCTTGCCCTTGCCCCAGAGCAAACAGGCAAGCACCCCCATTTTGAGCATGCCTATATCGCCTATTCTCTTCTCTCTTATGATTGCATTAGAACTGCTACTGCTACTGTTTTCCTATATCTACTGCATAGCCTGATTATTGTAACCTGCCTTGCTACCTTTCTGGTTATCCTAGACTGATTAGTATAGGCTGGGTAGAGTCCCGACAGAGGCCCCCACTTGATCCCGACTGCTCCGCTGGATGTCAGAAGACCCGCTCATCAGGATTGAAGACTAGACCCTGGCACCGCACATCACTTCCCCCTTAGTTGCCGACACTGCTGGGTTACCGTCGAGTGCCGAGGGTGATACCTCGTCAGCACTTCTGATGTTAACCTTGTAGGTTAGTTACTCGGTCGTGGTAAGCGAGGGTGATTCCTCCTACACCACCCCCGATAACAGCGTCGTCATGCAACTTCTCAAGTGTGGACCTCGAGGGTGATTCCTCCTTCGTTCACCTTGACTTTAACATCAGGTGGGATTCCATCGAGGGTGATTCCTCAGGATTCCCCTGGTGTCAGACACATAGATATTGTTGTTGATTTGTCTTGCACTAAACCATGTTACTAAAGACGGGTCGGCCCTGAGGGGTACCCGCGCGAGCTTAATGCGAAGTGATGTGAGTCTGGTTGACCTGGATGGTGCCCGCGAGATAACTACGAGGCGTGGCCGGGCATTCTTAGCCCTTACCGCAAGTCCTCGAGACGGGGCGACGGGGTCACATCGATCATGAGTCTCTGCTCGTTACCGCGCGCTCCTAATCCACTACGGTTTGGATATTTGATCCGAGGGGCCTCTGGCCCGATAGCACTAACCATCACGTGGGCATAGTATGGGCGTTCTGCGTCGTATACATCAGCCAAAGCTTATTTGACGTCAGTAAGGAGCGGCACACGCTGAGTTGGACTGGGAACGCAACCGCGCTTGTATAAGGGGTTGCTAGGTCTGCTCTCGGTGGCCCCGTAACGTGCAGGAGTTCCCGGGGCGATGACCCAAGACCCCTGGGGGCATAGGTTTAGTCCGGCGTGCTGACCTCTCTTATAAGCCTAGGTCGGGTTGCGGCGTGTTGCTTAGCCGAGGCCGGGCATGACCCAGTAAAGTGTGTCCGGCCGGAGTTAAGCGAGCATGGTGGGTAACTTGGTGCACCCCTGCAGGGAAGAAACTTCTATCGATAGCCTGTCCTACGGTAACGGACACTCGGAGTTGTATCCCGATCGGTACAACTAGAACATGTGATGAGAACTGGATAGTACAGCTCTGGGATTGCTTTCTCGCAGGGAGTCGAGAAAGGATCTCAGGTCGAGGTTGATGATACTACTACTACTACTTTACATTATGTTCATCTGTTCTCTTCTATTGCTGCAAGACTGTCGAAGATTGTTGAAGATGCTAGTCTTCGATAGGACTAGGCTTCCCCCTCTATTCTGGCATTTCTGCAGCCCAGTCCACATATACAGCCATTCCTTTGACAATTTTGCATATGTAGTGTAGATCCTTGCTTGCTGAGTACTTCGGATGAGTACTCATGTTTGCTTTACTTTCTTTTTCCCCCATATTCCATTTGATGCCACCAGACGACGGAGCCCCTGAGCCAGACGCCCCAGCCGACGACCAGTACTACTACCCGCCTGGCGAGTACTACTACTACGAGGAGCCGTTTGACGACCAGGAGTAGGATCGGAGGGTCCAGGGCAGGAGGCCTACGCCTTTCGATCGTAGTATTTTATTTTACCCCGCCTCTGTGAAGGCCTATTTCTCTCTCTCTCTCTGTGTAAAATATCTGTACCCAGATATCTGATGCTTCCGCTGACGCTTGTATGCCAACGAGCTATGTATTCGAGCCCTCGAGGCCCTGGCTTGTAATATAAGCTTGTATGACTTTATTTATGTTTTAGAGTTGTGTTGTGATATCTTCAAGTGAGTCCTTAGGCTTGATCGTGCGCATTTGCGTGTATGATTAGTGCACGATTAAGCCGGGGTCGTCACACCGGGGATGCCAAGGACAGATTACCCCGCCAAAGCTCCACCGCTCCACCTCACAGTAATGTAAAGTCACCCATCGGTGCGGTGTCGAGCCCCCAAGTGACTAAGTGGCTGTTATTTGGTACGTGGCAGGCCATTTCTGAGGAAGATCATCCCTAAATGACACCCATCCAGGCGACGTGTCGCGCGGACAGGCGAAAAGGTGGCTGAATGGCACGACAAGGCTTGCCGGACTACGCCACGATGTGACGTTAAGCGGTGCATTTAATGCACTCTGTCCTATCTCCAGAGTTAGGTATGATAGCACTGTGGCTATCTAATCAGTGCATAATGACTGTTTTGCCATTGTGGTGACCCCTTGACCTATAAAAGGAGGGCCGTGGCTACTATAGAAAGGATTCGGACCCTTGTACTCTCGTACGCGCGTAGATGCTCTCGCACCGAGGCAACCTTGCCAGGCTAGAGCGATGTGTCTCCACCACGGTCCTTCCATCAATCCACCAAAGTAGGAGTAGGGTTTTACGCCTCGCGGTGGCCCGAACCTGGGTAAAACTGCCCGTGTCACCGTTGCCGTGCTGCTCTGTGCTTTCTGCTCTTTGTGCAATGCGCTCTTCCCCCTTGCCGAACCACAAGGGGCCGATGGCCCCATAGGTGGCCATGTGATACCACGACATATTTGGCACGCCAGGTAGGGGGCAGCGCTTGCGCGGACCCGAAGGTGTAAGCAGCGCGTCATCTTCATCATCGTTTTCTTCATCAACGACTTCATCATCCATGGCGCCCTAGAAGAAATCCGGTGCTTCAGCTCACCCGTCCACCTCGAAGGTCCCCTCACATGCGTCCGCTAATGCCGTGGAGGCTGCGGGGGAACATGGGAACACCGACACCGCGGGGAACGTGACTGGCGTAGGCGGCGCCATCACCGTTCCCCCTGCGGCTGAAGCAGGAGCAGGAGGCACCGGGGGAGGCCGACACCAACAACAACCCAACGGCCATGCTCCGTAAGCTGCTTGTGGAAAGAACGCTCCGTCTCCGCCTCCCCACCTCGCCGAGGGACACAGCCGGAGCGGTGGCGCTCGCCCTGATGCGGATTGTAATCACTTAGCTGCCCCTGCCGCGGGTGCGGCTATAGGGCCCGCGCCACCCCCAAGGTAAGCTAGCCGAGACGATGCGCCAAATAGGGTCGTCAACCCCCAAGCACATCCGCCTCATCGTCGCGCCGCCTTGGCGACTAGCTCGCGACGGCGAGAACATGGCGCCGCCACTACAGGCACCATCAGAAGTCGGGCGACGTCGTGATCCACGTCATCATCCATGCCAAGCACCGCTTCGGAGGCCATGGCGCGGGCCCAGCTCTTGTTGAGATTTCTGACAATGGCCAATCAAATGGATGAGTGGAGGGCCACTATCCAGAGCTTGATTGGTTTTGCTGAGGCAGGAGGATCACAGCAGGTAGGCTCGCCACAGCCTCCACCAACGGCGGCAACATCCCAAGCCGCTGGCCGCACCGAGGGAGCCGTTCTGACGGTGCATTCCCCTCCACAACAGCCAGCGCAGGGGCCACAACCAGGGCCACGTGACCAAGAACCCGATGATGTATCAATGGCTTCGTCTGATCCTCAGGCACGCCGAGACCAGCAACGGGTCCTGGAAGACAGGCGGAGGGAAGACACGCGCGTCACCATCGAGCGACGCCGCGACACCCGCCGCCAGTCTAATAGGCGCAATGGCCCCGACAACGATGAACCCATGCCCGATGGGGGCGGGTACCTGCCTTTCGAGGTTGGGTGCCCCGCCTTCACTCGTGAGCTGCGGCAAGTCCGTTGGCCATCTGCCCGTACGTTCAAGCCAGAGATACCAGAAAAGTACGATGGAAGATTGAACCCGGCAGAGTTCTTGAGCATCTACACCATCGCTGTTCAAGCTGCCGGAGGAAGGGACGAGAGGGTGTTCGCCAACTACTTCCCTTTGGCACTCAAGGAAAACGTGAGGTCGTGGCTGATGCACTTGCCAGAGAACTCCATCTCGACCTGGGCTGATCTGTGCCATGAGTTTGTTGGTGCCTTCACGGGCGGCCATCAAGAACCAGGGCGGCCCAGCGACTTGCAGCTCCTCCCACAGAAGGAAGGAGAGAGTTTGCGGAAGTATATGCAGAGGTTCAGCCGGGTGCACAGGAACATTCCAGACATCCATCCAGCAGCTGTGATAGCTCCATTCCGGTCCAACGTGCGCAACCACATGGTACGTTCCAAAATGAACGTTCGGTTGCCCAAGACTGTGAATGAGCTATACACTCTGGCGGACAAGTGTGCCCGAACATAGGAGGGGACGTGACTCCCCGGTGAAGAAGATGGCATCGACGTTGACTCAGAGGACGACGATGACGCCACCAATCAAAAGAAGAAGAACAAGAAACACAACAAGAAGCGCAAGGATAAAGTAGTGATGGCTGTTGAAGGAGCGAGCACTCCTAGTAACGGCAAGAAGGCCAAGACTGAGGCTCCTGGCAAGGAAGTTGCTACGTGCACTGACTGCTGGGAAGCCGCGGCTGCCGAGAAGGCTGGGAAGGCTGATGGGCCATACTGCAAGATCCATTGGACTAAGGGACATGATCTTCAAGAGTGTCATCAAGTTGAGCAGCTCGTTAAGAAGCAGAAAGCTGAGTACGAGAAGCATGACAAAGAGAGAGACCAAGATGGTGCTGGCGGGAAGGGCCGAGGAGGCAGAGGAGGTCGCCCAGGCAAGGCCCCTCAGTATCAAGGGAAGCTGGCCAGAGGCCATGAGAAGAAGGGATGTGATGATGGGAGTGATGAAGGAGGTGAAGAGGAAACCAACGAGTAGGAGTTCCAGAAGGCCACTGACACCCTGTGTATTGACGGAGGTGCGTTCTTGCACTCCTCTCACCGCCAGCTCAAACAGTGGGCACGTGAGGTCAATGCCGTGGAGCCGGCGGTAGATTCTCGAAAGCCGCTCAAGTGGTCCCGCACGCCCATTATCTTTGATGAAGAGGATCACCCTGACTGCACCACTGCGGTAGGATGTTTGCCATTGTTGGTTTCACCAACGATTCACAACCTCAAAGTCACAAAGATATTGGTTGACGGCGGGGCTCGGTTGAATCTGATATCTCCCAAGGTCATCAGCAAACTCCAGATAGCAGATGAAGAGCTCAAGGTTACCGGTACTTTCCAAGGCATCAACCCCGACAGGAGTCGTCCCAAGGGGAAGATCACACTGACGGTAATGTTCAGGGGGGGGGGGGAGCTAAACTACCGGACTGAGAAGATCGTGTTTGATGTGGTCGATCTCCCCCTGCCATACAATGGAATCCTTGGCCGCCCTGCCCTGGCAAAATTCATGGCGGCATCCCACTATGCATACAACACTCTAAAGATGTGAGGACCGATGGGCGTCATTTCCATTCCATTAGACAAGAAGGACATAGTCAAATGCATGGATAAGATGTACCGAGAAGCAGTCACTGCAGAGGCCGCGAAACCTACCGCTCCCGCCAAGGAAAGCAAGAAAGGGAAGAAAGCTAGCAAGGACGCCAGCAAAGAATCCGGGAAGCGCGCCTCTTCAGATTGCGCTGCGCCTGATGATGATTTGCCGGAGAGTTCCAATAGCAAGAGATCAAAGGTTGCTGCACCTGCTGTGAAGAAGGTCCCGGCAGGGTTGGTTGGCGCTGATGGTACATTTACTATTAGCTCCACCCTTGATGACAAATAGGAAAGCGCGCTCGTTGCCTTCCTTGCGGCGAATGTCGATGTGTTTGCTTGGCAACCGTCTGACATCCCCGGTGTTCTCAGGGAGGTAATCGAGCACCACCTTGCTATATGCCCACATGCCCAACCCGTCTAACAGAAGGTCTGAAAGCAAGCTTTGGAGCGGCAGCAGTTTATTGCCGAGGAGATCAAGAAACTCGAAGCTGCTGGTTTGGTGAGAGGAGTATTGCATCCAACCTGGTTGGTGAATCCAGTGGTGGTGCGCAAGGCAAATGGGAAATGGAGACTTTGCATAGATTTCACAGATCTAAATAAAGCATGCCCGAAGGACCCATTCCCCTTGCCACGCATCGATCAGATTGTGGATTCCACCTCTAGATGCGACGTACTTTCCTTCTTGGATGCCTACTCCGGATACCACCAGATTTTCATGTCCGAGGAAGACGAAGAGAAGACCGCGTTTATAACCCCATGCGGCACATACTGCTTTGTACGTATGCCCTTTGGGTTAAAAAGCGTTGGATCCACTTTTGCGAGAGCAGTACAGATTGGCTTTCAGTCCCAGTTGCACAGGAATATTGAAGCCTACATGGATGATATAGTGGTCAAAACCAAGGACAAATCAACTCTCATTCAGGACTTGGAAGAGACCTTTGCAAATCTACGCAAGATCAACTTGAGAAGTGTGTGTTTGGCGTTCCTTTCGGCAAGCTGCTTGGCTTCTTTGTGTCCCACCGGGGGATAGAGGCCAACCCCGACAAGATCAAGGCAATTGAGCAGATTCAAGCACCCAAGACAGTTAAAGACGTGAGGCGTTTGACTGGATGTGTTGCCGCGCTAAGCAGGTTCATTTCCATGTCCGCCGAATGCGCCCTGCCGTTCTTCAAAATCTTGAAGAAGGCTGGGCCCATGGAGTGGAACCCGGAGGCAGACACTGGGTTGCAGGATCTGAAGACCTATCTTTCCTCTATCCCCACCTTAGTCGCTCCAAAACCACAAGAATCGTTGCTGCTATACTTAGCGGCAACCAATCAAGTGGTTAGCGCAGCGCTGGTGGTGCAGCGGGAAGTAGATGAAGAAGCAGCTGCAACTGCCGTCCCCTCTGGAGAAGGAAGTGAACTCACCTCGGCAAGGTCAGAGGCAGATCAGAACAAGGAGGAGCGGGGTAATGGAGACAGCTCCAAGGTCGCGGCAAGGAAGAAAGTGGTGCAACGGCCAGTGTACTTCATCAGCTCCCTGTTGTAGGGGGCTAGGTCGAGTTACTCTGGTGTGCAAAAGTTGTTTTTTGGCCTCATCATGGCCTCAAGGAAACTGCGCCACTGCTTCCAAGCCCACGAGATCACGGTTGTCACCCGTTTCCCCTTGCAATGTATACTGAGGAACCCTGAGGCCACTGGCAGGATAGTGGAATGGGCTTTGGCGTTATCTAGCTTTGGTTTGAAGTTCGAGAGCACGTCAACCATTCAGAGCAGAGCACTGGCGGAGTTTATTGCGGAATGGACGCCTACCCCTGACGAAGATGTGTTGGAGAAAGTTATCCCCGGCAAGGAAGCATCCCAAGAATGGATCATGTACTTTAATGGTGCCTTCTCCCTACAAGGTGCAGGAGCTGGCGTGCTTCTTGTTGCTCCCTCTGGGAGCACCTCAAGTATGTGGTTCAAATGCATTTCCCCCGGGAGAAGGCTACCAACAATATAGCAGAATATAAAGGACTCCTTGCCGGGCTCAGGATCGCAACAGAACTGGGAATCAAGAAGTTGATCATTCGTGGAGATTCGCAAGTTGTGGTGAGGCAAGTGAACAAGGATTATCAAAGCCCATTGATGGAGGCATACATCAAGGAAGTGAGAAAGTTGGAGGAGCGCTTTGACGGATTGCAAACAGAGCACATACCACGTGCGGAAAACAGCATTGCTGATCATCTGTCAAAGTGTGCTGCGCAAAAACTCCCTGTGGAACCAGGGACTTTTGTTCTCCATCTGACTCAACCCTCCGTATCCCCGGCAACAATGGCAAGGAAGAGGAGGAAACTGGACTCCGGCAGGCCTCTCCCGATAGAGCCCTCTGAGGTCCCCAGCAGAGAGCTTGGCGGGAACAACTCCCCTTCGAACGGTGAGCTGCACCCTCCTGCCAAACTACCAATCTCTGCGGTCGAGGAGTGCGCTCCCACCAATAAGGAGGTGCTGCTGCTCCTCGTTGCCGAGCCTCAGGCTCCAACTTGGGCGCGGCACATAGTCCATTTCCTCCAAACAGGAGAACTTCCCGAAGAGCAAGAAGAAGCTGAAAGAGTAGCCCGGAGGGCCAGGATGTATCTGTTCGTTGATGACACGCTATATAGAAGAAGGCCCAACAGAGTGAAATTGAAGTGCATTTGCCGGGAAGAAGGAAAGGAACTGTTGGCAGAGATACACAAGGGTATATGCGGCTCCCACATTGGATCGAGGGCCCCGGTTGGAAAAGCCTTCCGGCAAGGTTTTTACTGGCCCACGGCCCTCCAAGATGCAATTGAGCTAGTCACCAAATGTGAAGCCTGCCAGTTCCACTCCAAGAATATCCATCAGCCTGCTCAATCTCTCCAGACGATCCCTTTGTCATGGCCCTTCTCGGTCTGGGGGCTCAACATCTTGGGCCCCTTCCCCCGTGCTACCGGGGGCTTTGAGTTCTTGTTCGTCGCTATCGACAAGTTCACAAAGTGGCCAGAGGTGGAGCCCGTGAGGAAGGTGACCGCACAGTCAGCTATCAAGTTCTTGAAAGGATTGGTGTGCCGTTTCGGAGTACTCGCCAGGATCATCACTGACAATGGCACCCAATTCACAAGCCGCGCCTTCATGCAATACGTTCATGCCCTCGGAAGCAAAGTCTCATTTGCCTCTGTTGCCCATCCTAGAAGCAATGGACAAGCTGAGAGGGCAAACGCTGAAGTGCTGCGAGGACTCAAGACAAGAACATTTGATAGGCTGCAGAAGTGCGGCAGGCGATGGATCGACGAGCTGCTGGTGGTTCTTTGGTCCCTTCGTACAACACCAAATCGAGCTACCGGGCAGACTCCCTTCTCCCTAGTCTATGGGGCAGAAGCAGTTATCCCCACGGAACTCATATATAGATCACCTCGAGTGCTTGCCTATGATGAAGTAGCACAGGAACAACACCGGTGTGACGACGCTGTGCTACTTGAGGAGAACCATCTCCGGGCTGCTACGCGTGCTGCACGCTACCAGCAAGCCCTGCGTCGCTATCATAGCCGCAGGGTTCATGCCCGGAGCCTTGAGGAAGGCGACCTTGTGCTTAGGTGTGTTCAGTCCGCCAAGGGTGCAAACAAGTTGATGCCAAAGTGGGAAGGCCCTTACTGGGTAGTACGAGTCACCAGACCCGGTGCAGTCCGTCTGGAGACCAGAGATGGCATTCAGTTGCAAAACTCATGGAACATTGAGCATCTCCGTAAGTTCTACCCGTAAGGCGCGGCTGTCGGGCCCTGCCCGGCAGCCACCCTTTTGTACAAGCCTTGCCGATGTTGCATGTAACCCTTTGTACAAAGCCAGGCGTAGACCCTGAGCAACAGATGAATAAATGAAGCGCTGGGGGCCCCCCGACAAGATTGCATGCATGCATAAGCATATCATGAGCATAGCATGATCATGTAGATGAGGTCGCATGTAGCACTATTTTCATCTGCACTAAGTTGCAGGGTTCTTGCCGTGGACTTGTTCCTGAAGAGAAGAAATGGAGACAAGCCTACACAGCGATCCCCGGCAAGCCAAACAGATAAGTTTCTTCTTATCCATACCTGTTCTGTAAGGTAAAAAACTTGTGCATATGAAAACCTCGTCACCTTCGAAACATAGGTGCTCCCATCCTTTCTCCCGAACATTGCTTCAGACAAGGTGGTCGCAGTTACCTTTGATGGAGAGGGTTCGACGAGGGGCTAGTCCCTTTTTATATTTTTATGCCCGGTAGGCCTTGCCCCACGGTAGCAAACTAAGGGTACCGGCAGGATAGTTTGCCGGGGAAAACTTGTTTACTTAAACGTATAGAGGCACCTCACCTCTGCATGGACATGATACATGCACAAGTACCCGGCAAGGCTTGTCTTTTTCATTAATATGCTGATAGCAAGTACAGATCTTACAGAACATTAACATGGATAAAGAAGATTACATAATTTAGACTAAAGTTTGGCAAGTGCCTACATGTTTTAGACTAAAAAAAGATAAGTGCCCCGTAATGCCTTTGCTCTGTCCGTCTCCTCCTTGGAATTGCAGGGGGAGACGAAGAAGACGGAGGGAAAACCTGACAGGGATTCGGCGCCTCCCCAGGATCAGGAGGACACCGCTCCTGGGCTGGGAGGAAGGAACCAGAGGGCAGGTGTAGATGGTGGTGTTGCCGGGGCCCAGCCGGTGATGATGGTGCTGCCAGCAATCACGCCACGTCGGAGCGGTCATCCCCTCTCTTGACGCGTCGTGGGTTGCCGCCACCTTCCTTGTCGCGGCCGCTCGAAGAGGCACGCCCGCCGTTGCTCAAACCACCGATACGGCGACTAGGGCGGACGCCAAGCGCTCTGGAGGACCCCACAGAGAGCATGGTCGTCTCCGCTGACCCGAGACTAGAAGAATACTGTCCCCTTGAGAAGCATGCACAGGCACAAGAATCCCGCCCATGCGCGAAGCAAGCGGTCCCCCGAGGGAGGAGATCTACCGTAACCAATGACGAACCACCCCCGCGATCTCCTGCACGCGGCGAGCAGTCTTTTCCGCGGTTTTCCTTCATCGTCATGGGCGAAGAAGGGATAGACCACGGGCGACTACCACGCTTCGTGCCCACTATGAGCTCCGGCGCGGTGTCGCCTACAAGACCCCTCACCAAGGTTGGGACCACGGGCGGCCCGGCGACGAGCACAATGGAGCCGCTACCTCCGGCGCTGCCACCTCGCCGCCCGCACGCCCACCCAGAGCCTTTCTTACCCACACCAAGCATAGGACCGCCACTCCAGGCCGGAAGCTACTAGCACAATGGAGCCGCTACCTCCGGCGCTGCCACCGCGCCGCCCGCACGCCCACCCAGAGCCTTTCTTACCCACACCTACGTATCTATAATTTTTTATTGTTCCATGCTATTATATTATCTATCTTGGATGTTTTATATGCATTTTGGTACTATTTTATATCATTTTTTGGGACTAACCTATTAACCTAGTGCCCAGTGCCAGTTGCTGGTTTTTTTTTTCTTGTTTTTGGCTTTCACAGAAAGGAATATCAAACGGAGTCCAAACGGAATAAAACTTTTGCGATGATTTTTCTTGGACCAGAAGAGTCCCGAGGAGGCCACAAGCCCGGAGGCCGTGCCCTAGGGGGGGGGCGCCTCCCTGGCTTGTGGGCCCCTCAGAGGTCCTCCAACCCTAATTCCAGCACTATAAATCCTCAAATATTCTCCTATACCAGAAGCGTCCACAAAAATACTTTTCCGCTGCCGCAAGCTTCTGTTCCCATGAGATCCCATCTTGGGGCCTTTTCCGGCAATCTGCCAGAGGAGGATTCTATCATGGAGGGCTTCTACATCAACCTTGCTGCCCTATCGATGATGTGTGAGTAGTTTACCACAGACCTACGGGTCCATAGCTAGTAGCTAGATGTGTTGAGATCCGATGAATTGTGGGTTTATGATCAGATTATCTATGAATATTATTTGAGTCTTCTCTGAACTCTTTTATGCATGATTTAAATAGCTTTGTATTTCTCTCCGATCTATTGATTTGGTTTGGCCAACTAGATTGATCTATCTTGCAATGGGAGAGGTGCTTTGTGATGGGTTCAATCTTGCGGTGTCCTCACCCATTGACATAGTAGGGGTAGCGAGGCACGTATTGTATTGTTGCCATTAAGGATAAAAAGATGGGGTTTATATCATATTGCTTGAGTTTATCCATCTACATCATGTCATCTTGCTTAAGGCGTTACTCCGTTCTTATGAACTTAATACTCTAGATGCATGCTGGATAGCGGTTGATGTGTGGAGTAATAGTAGTAGATGCAAAATCATTTCAGTCTACTTGTCACGGACGTGATGCCTATATTCATGATCATTTCCTTAGATATCGTCATAACTATGCACTGTTCTATCAATTGCTCAACAGTAATTTGTTTACACACCATATGCTTTATTCAAGAGAGAGGCATCTAGTGAAAACTATGTCCCCTGGGTCTATTTTCCATCATATATTTTCAGATCTATAAAACCAAAAACCCAAAAATACCTTGCTGAAATTTATTTATATTTACTTTAGTTTGCTCTTTTATTTATCTTTTATACCTATCTCTATTAGATCTCACTCTTGTTCGATACCGTGAAGGGATTGACAACCCCTTTTTCTCGTTGAGTGCAAGTGTTTGTTAGTTTGTGTAGGTGCATATATTGGAGACTTGCTTGTGCCTCCTAATGGATTGATACCTTGGTTCTTAACTAAGGGAAATACTTATCTCTACTTTGCTACATCACCCTTTCCTCTTCAAGGGAAAAATCAACGCAAGCTCAAGAAGTAGCGGGAAGAATTTCTGGCGCCGTTGCCGGGGAGGTCTACATCAAGCCTACCAAGTACCTAGCATAAATTCTCATCTCTTTCATTACATTATTTTCCATTTGCCTCTCATTTTCCTCTCCCCCACTTCTAAAACATTTTCAGAAAAAAAAATATTTGCCTTTTTATTCGCCCTTTTTCCCGCTTGATCTTTTGCTTGCTTGAACTCATCATCATGAGTGACTTTGGTATGGCACAAACAGATGATGGCCTAACTCCTAAAATTGGACGGTCTGGCAATCTGGATGCTAAAAGTTTTGTTTTGGGGCAAGGGAATGTTATGGGGAAAGAACATATCCAAGAATTTTTCAATTGTGTTTTCAATCTGCCTTTTGATGATGCTCCTATACTTAAAAGAACTAAAACTTATGTGGAGGCTATTTCAGCACTAGTCCTAAAATTTGAAAATATATTTATTCGTACCCATCCTACCTTGCAAAGATTGTTTTATGAGCTTCCCGTTATAAAAGATCCTAAAGCTAAAAAGATAGCTACCCATGTTCTTATGAATGAATTTGATCACATAGTACGGGAAGCTAGGGAGATTTTTTATTTTTATGGTATGAGCCGTGAAAAACCAGTGATATATGAGATTATTTACAATAGTGACTATACGTTGAGACATTTGCTTGGAAATAATCAGATTTTTGATGAGAACCTTAAAAAGAAAATCCCTGTTTTAGATGTGATCCAACAAGTTTTCAATGATGTTAATCAACAATATTCTTGGATTGTGGCCGGGAATCAAAGGGGATACGTAGACGTGCAACTTCATAATGCCAAAATTTCTATGGATAATGTGTTTCAACTTATCTTTGCAAAACCTCCTGACAAGAATACATCTATGGAAAATAATACCAAAGATGACAACACAATATCTATTGCAATATGCCTAGCTATGGGTGTTAAACAATAGCGCTTGTTGGGAGACAACCCAATTTTATTTTTGTGTTTTTTGTTTTTGCTACTGTTTTTGAATAAATACACATTATTACTTCTGTAGTAATTGTGTTTTAGTGTTTGAGCCAAGTAAGGCCTTTGGGATGATCTATGGTGATAGTTGATTTGATTTTGCTGAAAAACAGAAACTTTTGTGTCCAGTAGCACAATTTTGAAAATTCACAGAAGCGACGAAAACTTAAGAATGTTTTAGACAAGATTTATATACAAATTTCCTATGTTGTCCTAATTTTTCAGAATTTTTAGACCTACAGAAGTTTGAGATCAATTCAGATCTTCACAGACTTTTCTGTTTTTTGACAAATTCTGTTTTTTATGTGTTGTTTGCTTCTTTTGATGAATCTATGGGTAGTATCAGGGGGTATGAACCATGGAGAAGTTGGAATACAGTATATATAACACCATTATAAATTTAGAATGAGTTCACAATAGTACGTAAGTGGTGATTTGCTTTCTTACACTAACGGAGCTTATGAGTTTTTTTGTTGAGTTTTGTGTTGTGAAGTTTTCAAGTTTTGGGTAAAGATTGGATGGACAATGGAATAAGGAGTGGCAAGAGCCTAAGCTTGGGGATTCCCAAGGCACCCCAAGGTAATATTCAAGGACAACCAAGCATCTAATCTTGGGGATGCCCCGGATGGCATCCCATCTTTCGTCTTCAATCCATCGGTAAATTTACTTGAGGCTATATTTTTATTCACCACATGATATGTGTTTTGCTTGGAGCGTCTTGTATGATATGAGTCTTTGCTTTTTAGTTTGCCACAATCATCCTTGCTGTACACACCTTTTGAGAGGGACACACATTAATCATGAATTTATTAGAATACTCTATGTGTTTCACTTATATCTTTTGAGCTAGGCAGTTTGCTCTAGGGCTTCACTTATATCTTTTTAGAGCACGATGGTGGTTTCATTTTATGGAAATTGTTGAACTCTCATGCTTCACTTATATTATTTTGAGAGTCTTAAACAGCATGGTAATTTGCTTAGGTTATGAATTTAGTCCTAATATGATGGGCATCCAAGAGGGATATAATAAAAACTTTCATATAAAGAGCATTGAATATATGAGAAGTTTGATTCCTTGCATTTGTTTTGAGATATAAAGATGGTGATATTAGAGTCATGCTAGTGAGTGATTGTGGATTGGTAGAAATACTTGTGTTAAAGTTTGTGATTCCCGTAGCATGCACGTATGGTGAACCGTTATGTGATGAAGTCGGAGCATGATTTATTTTTTGATTGTCTTCCTTATGAGTGGCGGTCGGGGACGAGCGATGGTCTTTTCCTACCAATCTGTCCCCCTAGGAGCATGCATATTAGTACTTTGTTTCGATGGCTAATAAACTTTTGCAATAAGTATGTGAGTTCATTATGACTAATGTTGAGTCCATGGATTATACGCACTCTCACCCTTCCACCACTGCTAGCCTCTCTAGTACCGCCCAACTTTCACCGGTGCATTAAACCCACCATATACCCTTCCTCAAAACAGCCACCATACCCACCTATTGTGGCATTTCCATAGCCATTCAGAGATATATTGCCATGCAACTTCCACCATTCTGTTTATTATGACACACACCATCATTGTCATACTGTTCTCATATGCATGAGGCATTCACATAGAGTCGTATCTTTGTTCTAGCATCGAGTTGTAATTCTTGAGTTTTGAGTAAATAAAAATGTGATGATCATCATTATTAGAGCATTGTCCCATGTGAGGAAAGGATGATGGAGGCTATGATTCCCCCACAAGTCGGGATGAGGCTCCGGATGAAAAAGAAAAAAAATAGGCCAAAGAGCCCAACAAAAAAAGAGAAAAAAGAGAGAAAAAAAGAGAAAAGAAAAAAATGAGAGAAAAAGAGAGAAGGGACAATGTTACTATCCTTTTTCCACACTTGTGCTTCAAAGTAGCACCATGATCTTCACGATAGAGAGTCTCCTATGTTATCACTTTCATATACTAGTGGGAATTTTTCATTATAGAACTTGGCTTGTATATTCCAATGATGGGCTTCCTCAAATTGCCCTAGGTCTTCGTGAGCAAGTGAGTTGGATGCACACCCACTTAGTTTCTTTTTGAGCTTTCATAAACTTATAGCTCTAGTGCATCCATTGCATGGCAATCCCTACTCACTCACATTGATATCTATTGATGGGCATCTCCATACACCATTAATTTGCCTAGTTGATGTGAGACTTTCTCCTTCCTTTTGTTTTCTCCACAACCACCATATTCTATTCCACCTATAGTGCTATATCCATGGCTCATGCTCATGTATTGCGTGAAAGTTGAAAAAGTTAGAGAACACTAAAAGTATAAAACAATTGCTTGGCTTGTCATCGGGGTTGTGCATGATGAAATACTTTGTGTGATGAAGATGGAGCATAGCCAGACTATATGATTTTGTAGGGATAACTTTCTTTGTCCATGTTATTTTGAGAAGACATGATTGCTTTATTAGTATGCTTGATGTATTATTGTTTTTATGTCAATATTAAACTTTAGTTTTGAATCTTATGGATCTGAACATTCATGTCATAATAAAGAAAATTATATTTATAAACATGTCAGGTAGCATTCCACATCAAAAATTCTGTTTTATCATTTACCTACTCGAGGACGAGTAGGAATTAAGCTTGGGGATGCTTGATACGTCTCCAACGTATCTATAATTTTTGATTGTTCCATGCTATTATATTATTTATCTTGGATGTTTTATATGCATTTTGGTACTATTTTATATCATTTTTTGGGACTAACCTAGTGCCCAGTGCGAGTTGCTGTTTTTCCTTGTTTTTGGCTTTTATAGAAAGGAATATCAAACGGAGTCCAAACGGAATAAAACTTTTGCGATGATTTTTTTTGGACCAGAAGACACCTACGTGACTTGGAGAGAGGGCCAGAAGAGTCCTGAGGAGGCCACAAGCCCAGAGACCGCGCCATAGGGGGGCGCCTCCCTGGCTTGTGGGCCCCTCAGAGGTCCTCCAACCCTAATTCCAACACTATAAATCCTGAAATATTCCCCCTATACCAGAAGCGTCCACAAAAATACTTTTCCGCCGCCGCAAGCTTCTATTCTCTTGAGATCCCATCTTGGGGCCTTTTCCGGCGATCTGTCGGAGGGGGATTCAATCACGGAGGGCTTCTACATCAACCTTGCTGCCCTACCGATGATGTGTGAGTAGTTTACCACAGACCTACGGGTCCATAGCTAGTAGCTAGATGGCTTCTTCTCTCTCTCTTTGATCTTTAATACCATGTTCTCCTTGATGTTCTTGGAGTTCTATCCAATGTAATCTTCTTTTGCGGTGTGTTTGTTGAGATCCGATGAATTGTGGGTTTCTGATCAGATTATCTATGAATATTATTTGAGTCTCCTCTGAACTCTTTTATGCATGATTTAAATAGCTTTGTATTTCTCTCCGATCTATTGATTT
Organism: Thinopyrum elongatum; assembly: GCA_011799875.1. Lineage (NCBI taxonomy): Eukaryota > Viridiplantae > Streptophyta > Magnoliopsida > Poales > Poaceae > Thinopyrum > Thinopyrum elongatum. The sequence continues at coordinate 95,277,130 of CM022298.1, forward strand.
GGTTTGGCCAACTAGATTGATCTATCTTGCAATGGGAGAGGTGCTTTGTGATGGGTTCAATCTTGCGGTGTCCTCACCCAGTGACATAGTAGGGGTAGCGAAGCACGTATTGTATTGTTGCCATTAAGGATAAAAATATGGGGTTTATATTATATTGCTTGTGTTTATTCCTCTACATCATGTCATCTTGCTTGAGGCGTTACTCCGTTCTTATGAACTTAATACTCTAGATGCATGCTGGATAGCGTTCGATGTGTGGAGTAATAGTAGTAGATGCAGAATCATTTCGGTCTAGCTGTCACGGACGTGATGCCTATATTCATGATCATTGCCTTAGATATCGTCATAACTATGCGCTTTTCTATCAATTTCTCAACAGGTATTTGTTTACCCACTGGATGCTTTATTCAAGATAGAAGCCTCTAGTGAAAACTATGGCCCCCGGTTCTATTTTCCATCATATATTTTCAGATCTATAAAACCAAAAACCCAAAAATACCTTACTGCAATTTATTTATATTTACTTTAGTTTGCTCTTTTATTTATCTTTTATATCTATCTCTATTAGATCTCACTCTTGTTCGAGACCGTGAAGGGATTAACAACCCCTTTTTCGCATTGAGTGCAAGTGTTCGTTAGTTTGTGCAGGTGCATATATTGGAGACTTGCTTGTGCCTCCTACTGGATTGATACCTTGGTTCTTAACTGAGGGAAATACTTATCTCTGCTTTGCTACATCACCCTTTCCTCTTCAAGGGAAAAATCAACGCAAGCTCAGAAGTAGCACCCACCGCTAACTCATTTTTTTAATTAGTTTCTTTTTAAAATGTGACTCTGACACGTGGGTCCCACACGGGCTGTTGACCAGTCAACGGTTGACCAGTCAACTCCTCACTGGGCAGTTGACTGGCCCCACCTAACAGCCTCACAGTGCATCCCTGGGTGCACTACACCGGGTCACCCAGCCATTTCTGCCTATTTGTTTTTTTGAATTAATTTAATTAATAATAATTTCATAAAATGTTTAAAGCTTTGAAAATTAATATAAAATAATCTATAACTCGGATGAAAATAATTTATATATGAAAATTGCTCAAAAAAAATCCAACGAATCCGAATATGCAATCCGTTTACCTGTCACATGCCCCTAACATGCTGAACATGGAACCGTCCTCCTCTTTTCATCTATCTAGAAAACGCCAAACGTCGGGAAAACCCCTACGGATGTTTTCCCTCTCCGTCTGCAACATGTAGTACCGCGTTAGAACGCCCCTAGCTCTGCATATTATCATGTCATGCTTAGTGTTGCAATTGCTTACTTTGTATTTATTGTTTCTTCCCCCTCTTCTCACCGGTAGACACCGAGACTGACGCTGCTCCTGACATCGACTACACCCCTGACAACCAGTTCTTTGCAGCAGAGCTTCCAGCCAAGCAAACCCCCTTGATCATTCTGATATTGCCCATTTCCCTTCTCTCTTATGCTTGCATTAGAACTGCTACTGCTTTTGTATGAACCTATTCTGATGCATAGCCTGATTTTTGTAACCTGCAATTGTTACCTTACTTGCTTATCCTAAACTGCTTAGTATAGGTTCGTTAGCGATCCACCAGTGACCCCTCACCTTGTCCCAGTTGCCCCAGCTTGATGACCGTTGACTTGATCAACATGATCGATGTCCAGAGCCTGACACATCACATCACACCCCTTAGTTGCTCGACTCTGCAGAGCTACTATCGAGTGCCGAGGGTGATACCTCGTATAGCACTTCTGATGTTAACTCTGTAGTGTAGCTAATCGGTCGTGGTCTTCGAGGGTGATTCCTCCTTCACCACACCCGATAACGACTCTGTTGTGCAACCCCTGAAGTGTGGACCATCAAGGGTGATTCCTCCAAGTCCACCTTGATGGTTACATCGAGTGGGAATTCATCGAGGGTGATTCCTCGGGGTTCCCCCTTGCTGTTTTGGACACACGGTTACTTTGACTTTACCACAAAACCATGATGAAGTCGGGTCAGCCCTGAGGGGTACCCACGAGAGAAATGTGATGAGTGATGTGAAGTTGCGTTGACCTGGAGGGTACCCGCGAGTTTTCTACGCAGCACGGCCGGGCATTCCTAGCCCTTGCCATAAGTCCGTGAGACGGGACGACAGGACCACATATCATGGATCATTGATCGTTACCGCGCGCTCCCAAGACACTAACGATTTGGATATGTGATCCGAGTAGGCCTCTGGCCTTTTTCGCACTAACCACCACGCAGTAATAAGTATGTATCAGCCAAAATCTCTTCGGACGTCAATGATGGGGCGGCACACGCCCGGGTGGCCCGCATAAGCACCTGCCTTGTATAAGGAGGTTGCCAGGACTGATCCCGGCCGTCCACACAACATGCAAGAGTGCAAAGGGCGATGGGCCCAAGACCCCTGCGTGCTTAGGATGTAGACCGGCGTGCTGGCCTCTCTGTTGAGCCTAGGTAGGAGTGCGGTCTGTTGATCGGCCGAGGCCGGTCATGACCTGATGGTGTCTCCGGTCGGAGGTGATCGAGCGTGTTGGGTAAGTTTGTGCACCCCTGCAGGGAAGTATTATCTATTCGAATAGCCGTGTTCACGGTAACGGATGCTCGGAGTTGTATCCCGATCAATACAACTAGAACTGGATGCCGAGGCATGAAATGGATATGATGGCTCCGGGATTGCTTTCTCGCAGGTGGTCGAGAAAGGATGTCTTTGCGCTAATGCTACAAACATACTTACTTATAATATGCTTTTCTGTACTCTTCGAAATGCTGCAAGATGCTTGAAGATGCTAGTCTTTGATAGGCTAGGCTTTTCCCCTAATATGGAGCCTGATGCTAAACCAGTTGTTGATCATCAATGATGATTAAATCCTAAGATGAAGTAAGTGGTAAGAACTGAAATATTAAAGCTTCTGGAAGCATGTATAATTTATCCCATAGCTGATAGTAGATGGGTAAGTCCCGTTCATTGTGTTCCTAAGAAAGGAGGAATCACTGTTGTTCCTAATGATAAAAATGAGCTTATTCCACAAAGAATTGTAACTGGTTATAGGATGATAATTGATTTTAGAAAATTAAACAAAGCTACTAGAAAAGATCATTATCCGGCCCTTGCCTTTTATTGATCAAATGTTAGAAAGACTATATAAGCACACACACTTTTGCTTCCTTGATGGATATTCTGGTTTCTCTAAAATACCAGTATCACAAGCCGATCAAGGGAAAACTACTTTTACTTGTCCTTTTGGAACTTATTCTTATAGACGTATGCCTTTTGGTTTATGCAATGCACTTGATACCTTCTAAAGATGTATGACTGCTATATTCTCTGACTTTTGTGAAAACATTGTTGAGGTTTTCATGGATGATGTTTTTGTTTATGGAACTTCTTTTGATGATTGCTTAAGCAACCTTGATCGAGATTTGCAGAGATATGAACAAACTAATCTTGTCTTGAATTGGGAGAAGTGCCACTTTATGGTGAATGAAGGTATTATCATGGGGCATAATTTTTTTGAATGAGGTATTGAAGTAGACAAAGCTAAAATTGATGCGATTGAGAAAATGCCATGTCCTAAAGATATTAAACGTATAAGAAGTTTCCTTGGTCATGCTGGTTTCTATAGGAGGTTTATTGAAGACTTCTCTAAAATTTCTAGGCCTCTTACTAATCTCTTGCAAAAAGATGCTCCATTTGTTTTTGATGATGATTGTGTGGAAGCCTTTGAAACACTTAAGAAATGCTTGACCTCTGCACCTATTGTTCAACCACCTGATTGGAACCTGCCTTTTGAAATTATGTGTGATGCTAATGATTATGCTGTTGGTGCTGTTCTAGGACAAAGAGTTGATAAGAAATTAAATGTTATCATAATGCTAGTAAAATTCTAGACAGTGCTCAAAGAAATTATGCTACTACTGAGAAAGAATTTCTAGCAGTTGTGTTTGCTTGTGATAAATTCAGATCTTACATAGTTGATTCTAAAGTAATTGTTCACACCGATCATGCTGCTATAAATACCTTATGGAAAAGAAAGATGCTAAACCTAGACTCATTAGGTGGGTTCTTTTGCTACAAGAGTTTGACTTGCATATTACTAATAGAAAGGGAGCTGAGAATCCCGTAGCTGATAACTTTTCTAGGTTAGAAAATATCCTTCATGACCCATTACCTATTGATGATAGTTTTCCTGATGAACAACTAGCTGTCATAAATGCTTCTTGCAATACTCCTTGGTATGCAGACTATGCTAATTACATTGTTGATAAATTTATACCACCTAGTTTCACATACCAACAAAAGAAAAAGTTCTTCTATGATTTAAGACATTACTTTGGGATGACCCATACCTTTATAAAGGAGTAGATGGTATTATTAGGCATTGTATACCAGAGCATGAATAGGAACAAATCCTACGAAAGTGTCACATCGAGGCTTACGGAGGACACCATGCGGGAGACAGAACTACACACAAGGTATTACAATCTGGTTTTTATTGGCCTACTCTTTTCAAGGATGCTCGTAAGTTTGTCTTATCTTGTGATGAATGTCCAAGAATTGGTAATACTGGTAGATGTCTGGAAATGCCTATGAATTATTCACTTGTTATTGAACCATTTGATGTTTGGGGCTTTCATGATATGGGACCTTTTCCTTCCTCTAATGGGTATACACATATTTTAGTTGCTGTTACTTATGTCACTAAGTGGGTAGAAGCTATTCCAAGTAGTAGTGTTTATCACAATAGTTCTATTAAAATGCTTAAAGAAGTTCTTTTCCCGAGATTTGGAGTCCCTAGATATTTAATGTCTGATGGTGGTTCACACTTTATTCATGGTGCATTCCATAAACTGCTTGCTAAATATGATTTTAACCATAGAATTGCATCTCCTTATCACCCTCAGTCTAGTGGCCAAGTTGAACTGAGCAATAGAGAAATAAAGCTAATTTTGCAAAATACTATCAATAGGTCTCGAAAGAATTGGTCTAAGAATTTAGATGATGCATTATGGGCCTATAGAACTACTTATAAAAGTCCTACAGGTATGTCTCCATACAAAATGGTTGATGGAAAAGCATGTCATTTACCCCTTGAGTTAGAACATAAAGCGTATTGGGCAATTAAAGAACTCAATTATGATTTTAAACTTGCCAGAGAATAGAGGTTATTTGATATTAGCTCGTCGGATGAATGGAGAACCCATGCTTATGAAAATGCCAAATTGTTTAAAGAAAAGTTAGAAGATGGCACGACAAAAGAATCCAAAAGCGAGAATTCAAAGTGGGCGAGTATGTTATGTTGTACAATTCTCGTTTTAGATTTTTTGCAGGAAAACTTCTCTCCAAATGGGAAGGACCATACATCATTGAGGAAGTTTATCATTCTGGAGCTATTAAGATCAATAACGTTGAAGGCACTAATCCGAAGGTGGTCAATGGACAAAGAATTAAGCATTATATCTCAGGTATGCCTATTAACTTTGAAACTAACATTATTCAAACTATGACACCCGAGGAATACATAAAAGAGACCTTCCAGAACACTCCAGAACACTGAAAAGTAAGAGGTACATGATACGGTAAGTAAACCGACTCCAAAAATTCCATAAAAATATTTTCTGTCAGTTTTGGGATATTAGAAAAAATACAAAAAATAAGAAACACCGGAGGGGGCCACCCAGGTGCCCACTAGGCACCAGGGCGCGCTTACCCCCCAGCGTGCCCTGGTGGGTAGTGGGCCCCTCGTGAGCCTTCTCGACTCCGTTTTCTTCTAGAATACTTGTTTCGCAAGATAAAAATTCTTTATATATACTCAATACAGGAATCAACAGTTTTGCCGTCTGCCACGGCAGATGGCAAAGGACCAGAAAGCGGATGGCAAACGTCTTTGCCGTCAGCCGCGGACGGCAAACCTGCCCGGCCCTGTAAACACTGGCAAAGAGCTGATTTGCCATCTGCTTTTTACCAGCGGACAGCAAAGACCCCTTCGCCATCAGTCGCAGACCGCAAAGAAGGTGGACGGCAAACAACTGACGGTAGCCACGTTAGGTGGCTAACGAGAGGCTTTGCCGTCTGCCTTGTGACGTCAGCAGACGCGTCACGCGACCTGGCTCTTTGCTGTCTGCCACTGACGGCAAACATCTCCAGCCTTTGCCGTCTGCCACGGACGGCAAAGTGACCAAATGGGTCAGCTCCTAGGTTGCATAGGTTGCTGCAACGTGGCCTCTTTGCCGTCTGTGGCGTACGGTAAAGATCTGTAACACCCCATGTCATTAGCCACAGTAATCACTTTTGATAATGACAAGTCAGCTAGATTAACAGTGCATAATCATCATTTGCATCATATTGCATTTCAAACTCCTAGTTCAAACTTCAATTAAATTCAAAGTGGAAAATATAAGTTGTTCAAATCAGAATCTAAAATGTTTATTAAATAGCAAATAATTCAGAGGCAATTATAAAATTGTAACCAACTTTATTGAGATTGCTTAAGTGACTCTGACAACCCCAAACAGTGGCTGAAAACAATATTTAATAACATTTTTATTAATCCAAAATTAATATGGAATAGTATTTACCCCAAACCAGTTTTTGGTGATAGGATATGTTGCACTGTGATGTATGGGCTAGCTCACACATTTTACAAAAGTCCTTTAGGTGCCAACCAATTTGCAAGAACGGAAAAGAAAACAAAACAAAAAAAGGAAAAATAAAAAAGGCCTAGAACGCTATTGTGCACTTGAGCCTGCTGCTACAACGCGGCCCAGCCCAGCCCGCGCTTTCCCCCACCTCCCGCACTGCTCACCGCGGCCGCTGTCGAGCACCTAGCGCGCACGCACCCGGCCCCCCTGCTCGCCGCGCGACAACGCGTCGCCGCGCTTGCGGTGGATAAGGCCGAGGCCATCCCCTCCCCTGGACGCCTCTGCCATTCTTCCCCCGCTCTCCCTCGCTCGTTCCCACCTCTCCCGAGCGCTGCCATGGCCGTGCCGCCATAGCCCGCGTAGCCACCACCTCCGCCTCGCCGATCCGCCGAGTCCAGCGTCACCGCCGTGCTCTGCTACGTCGCCTGCGCCAACGAGCCGAGGCCGAGAAGCTCTACATCGCCGGACTGCCTCACCTTCTTCTCCTACGGCCGCCGACGAACGCCTCCACGATTCGCCGCCGTCGCCCTTCCTCGAGCCATCCCCGGGCCTTCCCTACAACGCTAGTGAGCTGCCACGTGGATCCCTCCTCTCCTCGCTCTCTCTCCGTAGCCGTAGCTGCCGCCCCCTTCTCGCCCGAGCCCTCCGCCGCAGAGTTCGTCGCCGGCGTCATTCCGGCGACCAAATGGTCGCGGGCATGTGCCCATCTTGCTCGCCGCAGCCCGTAGAGCTTCCCTAGCACTTTGCCTCACCCGTTTGCTCGCCGTAGCAACTGACCCGAGCATCACTCGAAGCACCTCACCGCCGGCGAGCTCGTGGCGCTCAGCTCCGCCCACCGCAGCCCCTCGCACCGCCACCGTTCGACGCGCGACGTCGAGCCGCGTCGAACGCGCCCAACCGCAGCCCCGCAGACGCCCTGTGCGCGAAACCCGAGCACCTCCCGAGCCGCGCCGCCGTGTTTGGCTCGTCGGAGCCAACTCTGGCGCGTCTTCGGCTAGCGCCGACGTGGCCAGCTGGGGCCCGCCCCCTATGCCACTGCCACTAGGCCCGTGGGGTCCGTTGACCTCGGTCAGCGCTGACGTGGCCGCCCCTGTGTCTATGACATGCGGGCCCCACTCCATTAAATTGTTTAAAATAATTAGATAATTAAGTTAATTAATTAATTAGTTACTTAACCACTCACTGACAGTAGGCCCCACCAACTAAATAAACCTATTAGTTTAAATTAACTCTGTTTAAACTAACCAGAGGCTGACATGTGGGTCCCACTGGACCCACCTGTCAGGTTTGACTCTGGTCAGCCCTTGTTGACCTGCTGACGTCACTCTGATGTCATGCTTGCGTCATCATTTACTATTCTGGATAATTCGAATTTAAATAAATAATTAAATTATTAAAATTATTAAAACTTTAGAAAATCATATAAAATAATCCGTAACTCCGATGAAAATAATTTATATATGAAAGTTGCTCAGAATTTTGATACGAATCTGAATACGCCCTCCGTATTCCTGTCAGATGCCCCTAGCTAGATGAACATGGAACTTTTAGACCGATTTCAATAAATGAATAGTGCCCAACTTTAATTAAATAAATCCGGATAAATTCCTAAATTAACTAACTCATTTAGTTAGGTAGTAGAACACCCCGGCATATCATTTAGTCATGTCATGCATCTTGTTTGCATCTTTGCCATGAATTTACTGTTTCTTCCCCCTCCTTCTCTCTCGATAGACGCCGAGACCGACGCCGTTGCTGCTGAGTAGGACTACGGTCCAGACGAGCAGCCCGTTGACGACCCCTCTTTCTTGCCAGAGCAACCAGGCAAGCCCCCCTTGAGCATCCAGATATCGCCCATTCCATTTCTCCTGCTTGCATTAGATTTTGCTACTGTTAATGTTTGTTCCTATTCTGATGCATAGCCTGCTTTTGTAACCTGTTTATTGTTACCTTACCTGCCTATGTTAAACTGCTTAGTATAGGTCTGTAGTGAACTATCAGTGACCCCCACCACTTTACCCTTGTTGCCCCTGCTTGATCATTGACGACTAGATCAATGTGATCGTTGACCAGAGATCGACACATCACTTCACCCCCTTAGTTGTACGACTCTGCATAGTTACTATCGAGTGTCGAGGGTGATACCTCGTAACGCACTCCTGATGAATACTCTACAGTATAGCTATTCGGTCATGGTCATCGAGGGTGATTCCTCCTTCTCCACTTCCGATACGACTCTGTCGTGCAACCCCTCAGTGTGAACCTCGAGGGTGATGCCTCATACATTCACCCTGATGATTTCATTGAGTGGAATCCACCGAGGGTGATTCCTCGGGGTTTCCCCCCTTGATGTTATGACCACACGGTTACTTTGACCTTTGTTACAGGGGGGTCGACCCTGATGGGTACCCGCAGGGGATCTATGATCTTGGGTGTGCCGGAAGGGCACTCGAGTGTGATATTGTGGTGGAGCTTCAGAAACTCTGATCGTCTCCGCATGTTACTAAATCAGCCTATCGGATTTGGGTATTTGATCTGAGTGGGTCGACGTGCCCTATACGCACTACCACCACGCGGGATTATGGTTTATGGGGCTCTCTACGTCGTACGTTTCTCCCGAAAGCTCTTCAGATGTCACGTTTCACCGTGCGGGCTGATCACCAGGAATGGGCTGGATACTTCACTGACGAGTTCAGTGTCGCGCCGGCACCCCGGCCAGCCACGCAACACGCATGGGTGCCCAGGGCGATGGCCCAAGGCCTCTGGGTGAATAGGTTAGTCCGGTGTGCTGACCTCTCTGCTGAGCCTAGGTAGGGCGCTGCTTCGTGTTGATCTCCCGAGGCCGGGCATTACCCAGCAAGTGTGTCCGGCCAGAGGTGATCGAGCGTGTTGGGTAACAGTAGTGCACCCCTGCAGGGAAGAATAATCTATCGATAGCCGGTCCTATGGTAAAGGACGCTCAGTTTGTGTATCCCGATCTACTACTTGAACTGGATACTTGTTACTTAATTGAAGCTTCAGGATCGCTTTCTCGCAGGGAGTCGAGGAAGGATCTCTAAGCTTTACTTCAACATGTTTGCTTAATAAAATGCTATTCTACTCTCTTCTATTGCTGCAAGATGGTGGCTTCGTGAAGCTGTTTGAAGATGCTAGTCTTCGATAGGACTAGGCCTTCTCTCTATTCTGGCATTTCTGCAGCCCAGTCCACATATACAACCTTTCCCCTTTGATAATGTTGCATATGTAGTGTAGATCCTTGCTTGCTGAGTACTTCGGATGAGTACTCATGGTTGCTTTGCTTCCTCTTTTTCCCTATATTCCCCTACCTGGTGATACAGCAGGCGATGGAGCCCCGAAGCCAGATGCCACTGCAGGAGCTTACTACCAGATGGGTCCAGACGGTACTTACTTCTGGATCGAGCCAGCTGAGGGAGTCCTGGATTAAGGGGTCCTCGGGTGGTCGGGCTATGTAACATGGGCCGGACTGATGGGCCGTGAAGATACAAGGCAGAAGACCTTTCCTCGTGTCCGGGTGGGACTCTCCTTTGCGTGGATGGCAAGTTTGGCGTCCAGATGTATATTTTCCTTCCTCTGTAAACCGACTCTGTACAACCCTAGCCCCCTCCGGTGTCTATATAAACTGGAGGGTTTAGTCCATAGAGGCTATCATAACTACCATAGGCTAGACATCTAGGGTTTAGCCATCACGATCTCGAGGTAGATCAACTCTTGTAACCCCCATACTTATCAAATACAATCAAGCAGGACGTAGGGTTTTACCTCCATTAAGAGGGCCCGAACCTGGGTAAACATCGTGTTCCCTTTGTCCCTTGTTACCTTCGATCCTCAGACGCACAGTTCAGGACCCCCTACCCGAGATCAGCCGGTTTTGACACCAACATCGGCTGACCAGGAGTAGTATCGGAGGCTCCCAGGTAGGAGGCCTTCGCCTTTCGATGTAGAGTCATTGTTTGTGCTAGCCTTCTTAAGGCAAACCTTGTCTAACTATGTCTGTACTCAGATATTATTTGTATGACTGACTTATGTATTCGGATCTTTGTGATCCCTGGTCTGTAATATTGTGGATCTTTGTTTATTTGTGTTAGAGTTGTGTTGTGATATCTTCCCGTGAGTCCCTGTGCTTGATCGTGCATTTTTGCGTGTATGATTAGTGCACGATTGAGCTGGGGCGTCACAAGTTGGTATCAGATCCGACTGCCTGTAGGAAGCCCCCTTTCCAACTCCTTGGCCGAAGTTGAGTCTAGACATCGAAAAACTAATTTACTAACTTGGCTGTGTGGCTTAGGGGCCCATGTCACTAACTGAGTGATATTAGGATCTTTTATTCCTCGTCTATACTCTGGGACTCTGATCTCTCTTCTATTCGGGTTAAATGAATTTACTAACGCCGACACTTAGGATCTCGTAAATCTTGTCTACCCGGAGAGCTGGATATCTGTGCGATTTCCCTGTCATTGATCTGATTAGTCTGATAATCATTTTCCTTTCCATTGTTTTGTTTAACCTTTCTCTCTGAGTTGTATTATACTTCTCGTTGTCATTCGATAAGACCGGGTTCTGCATCAGAGTGCACATGGAGCGCAGGATCCTTCTGCGACGGCCATTCGTCGTCCGCACGTGCAGTTACCCCGTTTCAGTGGTTTTCTCCGACGTTGATGTAGCCTTTGCTATGTCTCGTTGTGTACTTCCTTACCACGTGCCTGCGCGTCGCCTAGCATGTCTAGTTTTTAAATTTGCGTCGTTATGCTATCCGCATGTAGCCGACTCCGTGTATGGATCTGTATGTCTTAATTGACTACTGTTAAGTCTCTGTTACACTACTTAATTGTTGTCGACTTACATCATGCTTGTCGCTAAACACTCGCAATTTCTTTTATTAAACTACCCCCTGTTGATACTTAGCAGGATGGTTAGACCAGGTGGTCGTGGTCGTGCCCCTAAACGCCCACCACCGCCAGACTATATGGCAGCTATGATGCAACAATTCGAGCTCAACCGCCAGTTCATGACTGGGATTATGGCTCAGTTTCCGCATCAGAACAACCAGAACCAGAACCCTGCTTCAATAACTTTGACAGAGTTTATGCAACTCAACCCCACTTAGTTCTGCAAATCTGACAAGCCACTGGGTGCTGATGACTGGCTCCACGACATCACTCACGAGATGGAGTCTGCTAATGTCGCCCCTGCCAACTTCGTCACCTTCGCGGCCTTTTTCTTAAAGGGCCCCACTGCTCAATGGTGGGACACCCACAAGCGAACACTGCCTGCTGGAACCACCGTTACTTGGCTTGAGTTCCAGGCTGCTTTCCGTGCCCGTTATGTTCCTCAGGGAATCATGGACCGGATGAAAACCCAGTTCCGCAACCTCACCCAGGGCAACAAGACTGTCGAAGCCTATCAGCGGGAATTCCTTGACCTGTCCCGCTATGCTAAAGAAGACATCACCACGGATGCCCATAGACAAGAGAAGTTTTGTAGTGGACTCCACCCAGACCTCAAGCTTGCACTTCCTGCTCAAGACTTCAACGACTTTTCTACTCTTGTGAACAAGGCTATTCTAGTTGAGACCGCTCAGATGAAGCATAAGGACTCGCAGAAGCGCTATCGTGATGCTGGCTCATCTTCAGGCTCAGCACAGAAGCGTCGAGTCTGGATTCCCAACAATGTGTTCCGTTCAGCTGCCCCTGCGCCAAAGAACAACTATGCTGCACCACATCTGCCTCCTCCACCACCGAGACAACCAAGAGCTCAAGCTGTTCCACACAATGCTCCTCTTCGTCCTGAAGATGGTCTATGCTTCAAGTGCCGCAAACCAGGTCACCTTGCTAAGGACTGCTGCCAGACTCAGAATCAGTTGGCTTTTCCTCGAACTGGCCGTGGCAATGGTCGTGGCAACAATCAGGCCCGCAACTATAATACTGGGTCTGCTGCTCATGGTCGTGGACACGCTTACAACATTGATATTGAAGAAGTCCAGGATCAACCTGCTACTGTGATGGGTACCCTTCTCATTAACTCAGTACCCACTTCTGTATTATTTGATTCAGGAGCATCGCATTCATTCATGGCAGAAGCATTTGCATTATCGCATGACATTGCATTTCGAAGGATGAACCTGCCAGTAGTTATCCGCACCCCTGGAGGCCAGTGTCAAACCACTATGATGGCACACAATGTCCCCGTTGAAATTAAAGGATTGGAGTTCCTTGTTTCGCCCATTGTCCGGAAGTCTTCCGCCATAGACCTCATCCTCGGAATGGATTGGTTGAAAGCTCACATTGCTTCGATCAATTGTGCCACTAAAGTTGTCCAACTTCTTCACCCCTCCGATGAGATAGTGAACTATACTGCCCACATTACACGGGATGCCGAAGCTCAGATATATGCTTTGAATGCTTTGAACGCCTCACCTCTGGACGGAATCGAGAATGTTCCTGTCGTTCGAGATTTTTCGGACGTCTTTCCGGGAGAACTTCCAGGAATACCCCCGGTTAGAGCTGTCGAGTTCGTCATCGACTTAAAGCCTGGCACTACTCCTATTGCGAAGCGTCCTTATAAGATGCCTCCGCACCACCTCCTCGAGCTTAAGGAAGAAATCGACAAGTCACTTAAGAAAGGTTTCATCCGCCCCAGTTCCTCTGCTTGGGGAGCACCTTCACTCTTTGTTAGGAAGAAGGATGGAACTAACCGATTGGTTCAAGATTACCGGCCCATTAACCAAGCCACAATCCAGAATAAATACCCACTGCCCCAGATCAATGATCTTTATGATCATCTTGCTGGATCCTCTGTCTTCTCGAAACTCGACTTGAGGTTGGGTTATCATCAGATCCGTGTTCGCGAAGAGGATATCCCGAAGACTGCCTTTGTTACTCGATATGGCTCTTATGAGTACACTGTCATGTCATTTGGCTTAACAAATGCTCCAGCAACCTTCTCCCGATTGATAAACTATATCTTCATGGATTACCTCGACAAATTTGTCGTGGTTTATTTGGATGATATCCTTATATATTCCAAGAATGAAGAAGAACATGTTGAACATCTTCGGCTTGTACTGGAGAAGCTACAAGAACATCAGTTGTATGCTAAATTCTCCAAGGGTGAATTCTGGTTATCTGAAGTGACCTACCTCGGTCACATGATTTCCAAGAATGGCATTGCTGTGAACCCCGAGCGAGTACAGGCTATTCTTGACTGGACTCCCCTAAGAATGTCAAGCAAGTCAGGAGTTTTCTCGGACTCGCTAGTTATTACCGTTGATTCGTTGAGAACTTTTCCAAGATTGCAAAGCCATTGACGAACCTGCTACACAAAGGTGTTAAATTTGAGTGGATAGAAAAATGTCAATAAAGCTTTCAGACACTAAAAGATAAGTTAACATCTGCCCCAGTGCTAGCACCCCCGGATTCCCAAAAGGATTTCGTGATATACTGTGATGCATCTCGTCAAGGATTAGGTTGTGTCCTAATGCAAGAGCACAAAGTGATTGCTTATGCCTCTCGACAATTGCGTCCTCACGAAGAAAATTATCCCGTGCATGATCTCAAACTTTCTGCGGTTATTTATGCCCTGAAGCTATGGCGACATTACCTTCTCGGTAATCGTTGCGAGATATACATGGATCATCAGAGTTTGAAGTATCTATATACTCAACCAGATTTGAATCTTCGCCAACAAAGATGGCTCGAAACAATTGCCAATTATGATATGAATATCTCATACACCCCTGGCAAGGCTAATGTAATGGCCGATGCTTTGAGTCGCAAGGCTTATTGCAACAATCTTATGGTTCAGGAAGCACAACCTCTCCTTTATGAAGAACTTCGCAAATTGAACCTCCATATTGTTCCACAGGGTTATCTCAATACCCTGGTTGTTGAACCAGATTTAGAACACAGCATTAAGACTATGCAACGGTATGACTCTGAAGTTGAGAGGATTAAGCGATACCTCGAAAAAGGAAAGCCGTCGGAATTCCATCTTGATAAGGATGGGATCCTATTCTTCCAACACCGTTTCTTCGTACCCAAGTTCAAGGATGAGAGGGAACACGTTATGAAAGAAGCTCATGACACTCCTCTGTCAATTCATCCTGGTAGCACAAAGATGTACCATGACATTTGTCAGAGATACTGGTGGCCTAATATGAAGTGAGACATTGCTCGTTATGTTTCTGAGTGTGATGTTTGCCGCCGCATTAAAGCAGAACATCAAAGGCCTGCTGGAACTCTGCAACCACTTGATATTCCTGAATGGAAATGGGACAAAGTACAAATGGATTTCATTACTGGTTTTCCCAGATCTCAGAAGGGTCATGATGCTATTTTTGTCGTCATTGACCGATTCTCAAAGGTGGCTCACTTTCTGCCAGTTAAGGAGACAATCACTGCTAGTCAGTTAGCGGACTTGTATCTTTCCCGAATTGTGTCACTCCACGGTGTTCTGTTGGAGATCAGTTCTGATCGTGGCAGCCTCTTCACCTCCAGATTCTGGAATAGTTTCCAAGAAGCTATGGGAACTCACCTGTCCTTCAGTACTGCTTTTCACCCTTAGTCACAGGGTCAAGTCGAACGAATTAATCAAGTGCTCGAAGATATGCTTCGAGCTTGCGTCATCTCCTTCGATAAGAAATGGGAGGAATCTCTCCCGTATGCTGAATTCTCTTACAACAATAGCTATCAAGCTAGTCTGAAGATGGCACCGTTTGAAGTTCTTTATGGACGTAAGTGTCGAACCCCTCTAAATTGGTCAGAAACTGGGGAACGCTCACTCGTCGGACCGGACATTGTTCAGCAAGCTGAAGAACAAGTCCACATCGTCCGTGAACATCTGAAAACTGCTCAGTCTCGTCAGAAGAGCAACTATGACCAAAAGCACAAGGAAATGGTCTATCAGCCTGGTGAGCAAGCTTACCTTCGCGTCACTCCGTTGAAAGGCACTCATTGGTTCGGAATAAAAGGCAAGTTAGCTCCTCGCTACATTGGCCTGTTCTGTATTCTTGCCCGTCGAGGAGAAGTGGCATATCAACTGCAATTGCCGCCAAATCTTTCTCAAGTGCATGATGTCTTTCATGTATCCCAACTCCGTCGCTGCTTCAAGGATCCTATTCGAGCTGTGGATCATGAAATGCTTGAATTGCGGGAAGATCTGTCTTATCCAGAATATCCCATCCGTATTCTTGATCAAGCTGAGCGTCGAACTCGTCAAAAGTCAATCAAATTCCTGAAAGTTCAGTGGTCGAATCATTCTGAAGATGAAGCCACTTGGGAACGCGAGGATCGTCTTCGCGAAGAATACCCCCCTTTCTTCCAGTCTTCCTCTTAATTCTCGGGATGAGAATTCTTGTTAGATGAGGAGAATTGTAACACCCCATGTCATTAGCCACAATAATCACTTTTGATAATGACAAGTCAGCTAGATTAACAGTGCATAATCATCATTTGCATCATATTGCATTTCAAACTCCTAGTTCAAACTTCAATTAAATTCAAAGTGGAAAATAGAAGTTGTTCAAATCAGAATCTAAAATGTTCATTAAATAGCAAATAATTCAGAGGCAATTATAAAATTGTAACCAACTTTATTGAGATTGCTTAAGTGACTCTAACAACCCCAAACAGTGGCTGAAAACAATATTTAATAACCTTTTTATTAATCCAAAACTAATATGGAATAGTATTTACCCCAAACCAGTTTTTGGTGATAGGATATGTTGCACTGTGATTTATGGGCTAGCTCACACATTTTACAAAAGTCCTTTAGGTGCCAACTAATTTGCAAGAACAGAAAAGAAAAGAAAACAGAAAAAGAAAAATGAAAAAGGCCTAGAACTCTACTATGCACTTGAGCCTGCTGCTACAGCGCGGCCCAGCCCACCCCTGCGCTTTCCCCCACCTCCCGCACTGCTCACCGCGGCCGCTGTCGAGCACCTAGCGCGCATGCACCCGGCCCCCCCTGCTCGCCGCGCGACAACGCGTCGCCGCGCTCGTGGTGGATAAGGCTGAGGCCATCCCCTCTCCTGGACGCCTCTGCCATTCTTCCCCTGCTCTCCCTCGCTCGTTCCTACCTCTCCCGAGCGCTGCCATGGCTGCGCCGCCGTAGCCCGCATAGCCACCACCTCCGCCTCGCCGATCCGCCGAGTCCAGCGTCACCATCATGCTCTGCTACATCATCTGCGCCAACGAGCCAAGGCCGAGAAGCTCTGCATCGCTGGACTGCCTCACCTTCTTCCCCTATGGTCGCCGACGAACGCCTCCAGGATTCGTCGCCGTCGCCCTTCCCCGAGCCGTCCCTAGGCCTTCCCTGCAACGCTAGTGAGCTGCCGCATCGATCCCTCCTCTCCTCGCTCTCTCTCCGTAGCCGTAGTTGCCGCCCCCTTCTCGCCCGAGCCCTCTGCCACAGAGTTCATCGCCGGCGTCGTTCCGGCGACCAAATGGTCGCGGGCATGTGTCCATCTTGCTCGCCGCAGGCCGTAGAGCTTCCCTAGCGCATTGCCTCGCCCGTTTGCTCGCCGTAGCAACTGACCCGAGCATCACCCGAAGCACCTAGCCGCCGGCGAGCTCGTGGCGCTCAGCTCCACCCACCGCAGCCCCTCGCACCGCCAACGTTCGATGCGCGACGTCGAGCCACGTCGAACGCGCCCAACCGCAGCCCCGCAGACGCCCTGTGCGCGAAACCCGAGCACCTCCCGAGCCGCGCCACCGCGTTTGGCTCGCCGGAGCCAACTCCGGCGTGTCTCCGGCCGGCGCCGACGTGGCCAGCTGGGGCCCGCCCCCTGTGCCACTACCACTGGGCCCCGTGGGGTCCGTTGACCTTGGTCAGCACTGACGTGGCCGCCCCTGTGTCTATGACATGCGGGCCCCACTCCATTAAATTATTTAAAATAATTAGATAATTAAGTTAATTAGTTACTTAACCACTCACTGACAGTAGGCCCCACCCGCTAAATAATCCTATTAGTTTAAATTAACTCTGTTTAAACTAACCAGAGGCTGACATGTGGGTCCCACTAGACCCACCTGTCAGGTTTGACTCCGGTCAGCCCCTGTTGACCTGTTGATGTCACTCTGATGTCATCCTTGCGTCATCATTTACTATTTTGGATAATTCGAATTTAAATAAATAATTAAATTCAGAAATGATTAAAACTTTAGAAAATCATATAAAATAATCCGTAACTCCGATGAAAATAATTTATATATGAAAGTTGCTCAGAATTTCGATACGAATCTGAATACGCCCTCCATATTCCTGTTAGATGCCCCTAGCTAGATGAACATGGAACTTTTAGACCGATTTCAATAAATGAATAGTGCCCAACTTTAACTAAATAAATTCGGATAAATTCCTAAATTAACTAACTCATTTATTTAGGCGGTAGAACACCCCGGCATATCATTTAGTCATGTCATGCATCTTGTTTGCATCTTTGCCGTGAATTTACTGTTTCTTCCCCCCTCCTTCTCTCTCGATAGACGCCGAGACTGAGGCCGTTGCTACTGAGAACGACTAGGCTCCAGACAAGTAGCCCGTTGACGACCCCTCTTTCTTGCCAGAGCAACCAGGCAAGCCCCCCCTTGAGCATCCAGATATCGCCCATTCCATTTCTCCTACTTGCATTAGATTTTGCTACTGTTAATGTTTGCTCCTATTCTGATGCATAGCCTGCTTTTGTAACCTGTTTATTTTTACCTTACCTGCCTATGTTAAACTGCTTAGTATAGGTCGATAGTGAACTATCAGTGACCCCCACCACTTTACCCTTGTTGCCCCTGCTTGATCATCGATGACTCGATCAATGTGATCGTCTACCAGAGACCGACACATCACTTCACCCCCTTAGTTGTACGACTCTGCATAGTTACTATCGAGTGCCGAGGGTGATACCTCGTAACGCACTCCTGATGAATACTCTGCAGTATAGGTGTTCGGTCATGGTCATCGAGGGTGATTCCTCCTTCTCCACTTCTGATACGACTCTGTCGTGCAACCCCTCAGTGTGAACCTCGAGGGTGATGCCTCATACATTCACCCTGATGATTTCATCGAGTGGAATCTACCGAGGGTGATTCCTCGGGGTTTCCCCCCTTGATGTTATGACCACACGGTTACTTTGACCTTTGTTACAGGCGGGTCGACCCTGATGGGTACCTGCAGGGGATCTATGATGTCGGGTGTGCCGGAAGGGCACTCGAGTGTGATATTGTGGCGGAGCTTCAGAAACTCTGATCGTCTCCACGTGTTACTAAATCAGCCTATCGGATTTGGGTATTTTATCTTAGTGGGTTGACGTGTCCTATACGCACTACCACCATGCGGGATTATGGTTTATGGGCCCCTCTACGTCGTACGTTTCTCCCGAAAGCTCTTCAGACATCATGTTTCACCATGCGGGCTGATCGCCGGGAATGGGCTGGATACTTTATTGACGAGTTCAGTGTCGCGCCTGCACCCCGGCCAGCCACGCAACGCGCAGGGTGCCCAGGGCGATGGCCCAAGACCACTGGGTGCATAGGTTAGTCCGGCGTGCTGACCTCTCTGGTGAGCCTAGGTAGGGCGCTGCTTCGTGTTGATCTCCCGAGGCCGGGCATTACCCAGCAAGTGTGTCCGGCCAGAGGTGATCGAGCGTGTTGGGTAACAGTAGTTCACCCCTGCAGGGAAGAATAATCTATCGATAGCCGGTCCTACGGTAAAGGACGCTCAGTTTGTGTATCCCGATCTACTACTTGAACTGGATACTTGTTACTTAATTGAAGCTTCGGGATAGCTTTCTCGCAGGGAGTTGAGGAAGGATCTCTAGGCTTTACTTCAACATGTTTGCTTAATAAAATGCTATTCTACTCTCTTCTATTGCTGCAAGATGGTGGCTTCGTGAAGATGTTTGAAGATGCTAGTCTTCGATAGGACTAGGCCTTCTCTCTATTCTGGCATTTCTGCAGCCCAGTCCACATATACAGCCTTTCCCCTTTGATAATTTTGCATATGTAGTGTAGATCCTTGTTTGCTGAGTACTTCGGATGAGTACTCATGGTTGCTTTGCTTCCTCTTTTCCCCTATATTCCCCTACCTGGTGATACAACAGACGATGGAGCCCCGGAGCCAGATGCCACTGCAGGAGCTTACTACCAGATGGGTCCATACAGTACTTACAACTGGATCGAGCCAGCCGACCAGGAGTAGGATTAGAGGCTCCCAGGCAGGAGGCCTTCGCCTTTCGATCTAGAGTCGTTGTTTGTGCTAGCCTTCTTAAGGCAAACCTTGTCTAACTATGTCTGTACTCAGATATTATTTGTCTGACTGACTTATCTATTCGGATCTTCGTGATCCCTGGTTTGTAATATTGTGGATCTCCGTTTATTTGTGTTAGGGTTGTGTTGTGATATCTTCCCGTGAGTCCTTGTGCTTGATCGTGCATGTTTGCGTGTATGATTAGTGCATGATTGAGCTGGGGCGTCACAAGATCCCTTTGCCGTCGGTGGCCGACGGCAAAGTGCCTGTATTGTTACTGTTTTTTCTGTTTTCTGTTATATCCCTGCATTTTCAAAAGACATATATGATATATATAGATTCAACCTCAAACATAGCCCATGTATCCAACATCTAGAAGTCCATCAATGCAACAGAACACATAGGGTATTAAAAGATCCAATACATACATAGTTTCACGGAGTTCATCCATATATACATACATAGTTTCACATTGTTCATCAATACAAATGAAAACAAGAACTAAACACTAGCAGTCCATCAATGCTGCTTTTGACAATTTTTTCCTAGGAAAAAGAGGACCCTAGAAGCTTCAGGAGGAGACCAGGGACAAGAAGCGAGGGACGACAGACAAGACAGCAGGGCACGCCCAGGGGGTAGGCACGCCCTTATGGCTTATGGGCCCCTCATGGCTCAGTCTGACCTAATTCCACTCTAAAAATTCTCTAAATCGGGAAAGCAAAAGAAGAGAGACCACCCTAATCTTTTCCTGGTTGCCGCAAGGTTCTGTTCTTCCGCGATCCCATCCGAAGGCCTTTTTTGGCACTCTGTCGGAGGGGGAATGCAATCACGGAGGGCTTCTACATCATCCTTGCGGCCTTCCGATGATGTGTAATTAGTTCACCATAGACCTAGGGTCCACAGCTAGTAGCTGGATGGCTTGGTTCTCTCTTTTGATCTTCAATACAATGTTCTCTCGAGTTTTTGGAGTTCTATCCCATATGTAATCTTCTTTTGCGGTGTTGTTGTTGTTGGGATCCGATGAATTTGTGGGGTTGTGATCATATTATTCATCAATATTAATTGTGTCTTTCTGAATTCTTTTATGCATGATTATTATAGCATTGTATTCTCTTCGATCTATCTGTTTAGTTGGCCAACTAGATTGATTAATCTGCAGTGGGAGAGTGCTTGTGAGGGTTCAATCTTGTGGTGGTCAAACCCCAGTGATAGAAAGGGACATGACACGTATTTGTATGTTGCCATTATGGAATAAAGATGGGGTTTATTCATATTGCTTGGGTTTACTTTGTCAATAAGGTCATTCTTGCTTAAGGCGTACTCTATTTCATGAACTTTAATACCCTAGATGCTGTTGGATAGCGGTCGATGGGGTGGAGTAATAGTAGTAGCTGCAGACAGGAGGCAGTATATGTCTCGGATGATGCCTATATACATGATCATTGCCTTGATATATGTCATAATTATGCGCTTTTCTATCAATTGTCCAACAGTAATTTGTGACCCACGTTATGTATGTGCTCGAGAGAGAAGCCTCTAGTGAAAACTATGGGCCCCGGGTTCTACTTTTTATCTTATATAAAATACAAAAAACCTTGCTGCACTTTTATTTTATTTTATTTTGTTTTGCAATTTATCTTACCACGTACCACTATGAGATTTGATCCTTGCAAATAACGCCGAGGGGATTGAACAACCCCTTGTTGCATTGGGTGCAAGTATTGCTTTTGTGGTGCAGGTGTTGCTAATGAGGTTCTGTGTGGTTCTCCTACTGGATTTGGTAACCTTGGGTTATTAACAGAGAGAAATACTTATCTCTACTGTACTGCTTCATCCTCTCCTCTTCGGGAACTCCCAACTCAGCTCACAAGTAGCACTACCCCAGTTGCAAGTCAAACTCTCGACTCACAATTGGGTTATTACTTTGTAGTTGCTAGTTGAAAGTCAATGTTAACTCACAACTAGGGATTTTTCATAGATTTTATTTGCCTTGGTTGCTATCAAAGCTTGACTAGCAACTGGGATTTTCGTAGGTTTCTAGTTGCCCCAGTTGTAAATCAATACATCGACTCACAAATACGCCATGTCATAAGTGTTTCTAGTTGCCCAGTTGCAGTCAACCTTGACTCGCAACTGCGCCTTGTCATAGGTTTGGTAGCTGCACCAGTTGCAAGTCAGCCCGTGACTCACAAACTAGGGCTTTTATTGTAGGTTGTAGCTGCCCCGAGTTGCAAGTTAACCATCGACTGCAACTGTGCCTTTTGTAGTTTTTGTAGGTGTCTTAGTTGCAGTCAACCCTCGACTAGCAACTGGGGATTTTTGTAGGTGTAGCTACTCCTAGTTGTGAAGTCAACCCACGACTTACAACTACAAATTTTTGGTGTTTTTTGCCGATCCCCGACCCAGTGCATGTCCACATCGACATGCAACTCACATCTTTGTCATAGCTTCCCCGTTGCAAATCAACCCTCGACTCGCAACTTTTTTTGTAGTTGTTAGGTGCCTTTATTTGTAAGTCAACCCTTGACTCACAACCGGGGCTTTTTCATAGGTTTGTTAGATATCCCAATTTGTAGTAAACCTTGACTCGTAACTAGGGCATTTTCGTTGATTCGTAGTTGCCCCAGTTGCAAGTAACCCATTGACTCAAAAACTACACCTTTTTCTTAAGTTTGTAGCTACCCTTGCATGTTAACCTCGACTCGCAACTGGGGCTTTTCGTAGGTTGTACTGCCCCCCTAGTTGCAAGTCAACCATCGACTCATGAATGCACATTTTTTTGTAGTTTTTGTAGGTGCCCCAGTTGCAAATCAACCGTTGACTCGCAACTAAGGCTTTTCATAGTTTTGAGATTCGCCGATTGTAAGTCAACCCTCGACTCCAACTAGGGATTTTTTCGTAGGTCACAATTTTCTAGTTGCAAGTCAACCATCTTCGCAAATGTGTTTTGTTGTTTTTTAGGTGCACCAGTTACAACTCAATCCTTGACTCGCCACGGGGATTTTTTGTGGTTCTAGCTGCCTCAGTAGCAAGTCAACATCGACTCACAACTGAACCTTTTTTGTACTTGTGTAGGTCCCCAATTGCTAGTCAACGCTCAACTCGCAACTTTGCCCGTAAACCAATTGTATGCCCATCATCGACACGCAACTTGCCTTGACAACCCCCGACCCCAACCCCAGTTGAATTTCCACCATGAACGTTGCAACTTGCCCTCGCCCCCGACCCAGTTGCATGTCTACCATCGACACTTAAACTGCCCTGACTAGACCCCGACCCAAGCCCAGTGAAGCTACCATGAATGCACAATTTTTTTGCCCGACCCCCCCAGCCCGGGTGCATGTCCACCATCGACACACAACTTGTCGACCCTCCCCCCGCCACCTGAACCAGTTGCATGCCCACCATTGATACGCAACTTGCCGACCCCTCTGACCCCAGTTGCATGTCCACCATCGACATGCAACCGAGTCTTTTTTGTAGTTACCCAGTTGGAAGTCAAAACCTCGACTCACAACTAGGTTTTTAGGTTGTAGTTACCTAGTTACGGTCAACTCTGACTCACAATAGGGCTTTTCGTAGGTTTGTAGCTGCCTTAGTTGCAGTCAACGCTTGACTCGCAACTAGGCTTTTTATAGGTTTGTAGTTTCCCCAGTTGTAAGTCAACCATCGACTTGCAAGTGTGCATTGTTCATAAGTTTTTTTAGCCGCCTAGTTGCAAGTCAACCATGACTCGCCAGTGCGCATTGGTCATAAGTTTTTGTAGTTGTGCCAGTTGCAGTCAGCCCTTGACTCACAACTAGGGGTTTTATTGCCCGGAGTTGCAAGTGACTATCGACTCGCAACTGTGCCATTTTGTAGTTTTTGTCGATGCTCAGTTGCAAGTCAACCCTCGACTAGCAACTAAGGATTTTTACATGTTGTAGCTACTTCCCACTTGCAAATCAACCCTCGACTCATAACTACGCTTTTTTGTAGTTTTTTACCAACACCCAACCCAATTACATGTCCACCATTGACACACAACTTGCTCTTTTCATGGTTTTCCCAATTGTAAGTCAACCCTCGACTCACAACTGCTTTTGTAGTTGTGTTGCCTTAGTTGCAAGTCAACCATTGACTCGCAACTGAGACTTTTCATAGGTGTGTATAGACCCAGTTTGTAGTTGATGACCCACAAGTATAGGGGATCAATCATAGTCCTTTCGATAAGTAAGAGTGTCGAAACCCAGCGAGAGCAGAAGGAAATGACAAGCGGTTTTCAGCAAGGTATTTCTGCAAGCACTGAAAATATGATAACAGATAGTTTGGTTAGCAAGATAATTTATAACAGTGTCAAGTAACAAAAGTAGAAATAAGTGCAGCAAGGTAGCCCAATCCTTTTTGTTGCAAAGGGCAGGCCGGAACAATCTCTTATAATAAGTTAAAACGTTCTCGAGGACACACGAGAATTTCATCTAGTCACTTTCATCATGTTTGTTTGATTCACGTTCGCTACTTTGATAATTTGATATGTGGGTGGATCGGTGCTGGGTGCTGTTCTTACTTGAACAAGCCTCCCACTTATGATTAACCCCTCTCGCAAGCATCCGCAACTATGAAAGAAGATCAAGATAAAATCTAACCATAGCATTAAACATATGGATCCAAATTAGCCCCTACGTAATAGCTTATAACCAAGGTTTAAGCTTCTGTCACTCTAGGAACCCCTCATCTAATTACTACTCCACAATGCAATCCCTTAGGCCCAAAGATGGTGAAGTGTCATGTAGTCGAACCTCCACATAACACCACTAAGGAATCACAACATACATATCATCAAAATACGTAGACGAATACCAAATTCACATGATTACTTATGACAAGAATTCTCCCATGTCCAAGAACAAAAGCAACTACTCACAAATCGTAGTCATGCTCAAGTTACAGGGGTATTAAATAGCATAATGGATTGAACATATAATCTTCCACCAAATAAACCAAACTAGCATCAACTACAAGATGTAATCAACACTACTACTCACTAACAGGTACCAATCTGAGGTTTTGATACAAAGATTGAACACAAGAGATGAAACTAGGGTTGAGATGAGATGGTTGCTGTGTGTGAAAGTGTTGATGAAGATTGATCCTCCCATAATGAGAGGGTTGTTCGTGATGGACAATGGCTTCGATTTCCCCCTCCCGGAGGGAAGTATCCCGGCGGAATAGCTTCGCGGGAGCAAAAAGTGCTCCTGCCAAGTTCCACCTCAAGATGGCGGCGCTTCGTCTCGAAAGTCCTATCCTTATTTTTTCTAGGGAAAATGGGCTTATCATACCAGAAGAGGGCACCGAAGGCTGTCCAGGGGCCCCACTACCCACCAGGGCACGCCCAGGGGGTAGGGCGCCCTAGTGCCTAGTGGTCACCTGGGTTGCCCCTTGGTACTTGTTTTCTCAATAATTTTTATTTTATTCCAATATAAATCTTCGTGAAATTTCAACTCATTTGGAGATGTGCATATAGGATATCTGACGTAGCTTTTTCAGGTCCAGAATTCCAGCCTCCATCAATCTCCCTCTTCATGTGAACCTTGACGTATTAAGAGTATAAAAGGCATTAGAATGCTCCACAAAGAGTTATTAAATGATTTAAAAACACCCTAAATAATAGTAGGAAAACATGATGCTAAATGAACGTTATCAACTCCGCCAAGCTTAGACCCGCTTGCCCTCAAGCGACACTACTGGAATCAGCTGCTTGCCGTCTGCCATAGCAGACGGCGCAAAGGCATGCTTGGCGGACGGCAAAGGCTTTGCCGTCGCTAGCAACGGCAAACACTCCGGCTGGAAACTGATGTCGGTAAAGGCGCTTTGCCGTCTGCTGGCGGACGGCAAAGAAAAGAAGTCTTTGCCGTCTGCTAGCAGACGGCAAAGCTTGTGGACGGCACCAAAAAAAAGGTAACAGCAATTGGCAGTCTGCTGGCAGATGGCAAAGAGGCCATGTGGCAGCTTGCTGGCCGATGGCAAAGAGGCCACGTGGCAGCCAAAGGTGCTGGCCTATTTGGCCACTTTGACGTCTGCTGTGCAGACGACAAAGAAGCAAATTTATTTGCCGTCTGCTGGCAGACGACAAAGAACGCCGTTAGCCCCCTAACGGGTGTTACCTTTTTTGTGCCGTCCACAAGCTTTGCCTATATTGCCCCATTTAATTCTGCTTTTTCTTATATCAATTCATTTTCATAGAAATCAAACACAGATATATATATATGACCCAATATAGGATATCCAACACATATTACCATAGTCAAGAACACATATATATCCCAACACATGTTACCAATAGTAGCAAGTTTCATCCTACATATACATAGTTTCATCAATATTACACAGTTTCATCCATAGGTAGCAAGTTTCACAAAGTCAAAAACAAAAACTAAAGACAGCACTAAAGAGTAAATTAAAAACTTTATTAATAATGTGAATAGGTAATACAAAGTCATATTATAAAGAATCCAGAAATGACATAAAACTAAATATCTATTTTCCTAAAAAACTATCTTATTACTAAGTTTTTTTCTGGATCTTCTTTTTTTTCCCAAACCTGCATAACAAAAACACTAAGAAAGAGAGAATGGTTAGGAGTAGAAATGTAGCATTCCACTTGGTGAAATGCAATGGTTAGGAGCTATCCTTGAAATCAAGACTATCTCAGTCAGGATTTCTAAATACCAAATGACCTTATTTCAGAAAAGCCAAATAGAGGAAAACCATTATCAAGAGCAAATCAGAGAAACAGCAAGAGCCAAGTCAGGAAGCCATCAAATGCCATATATCAAGATCATTAACAGAAATAGCTCCAAAGGATAAGCCAACTAAACTAGTGTTTAGAGCCAATGATTACACTCTACCACTACAGCCAACTTTTGTCCTGTGACAATGAGATATGTCACTGAGCAATTCAAAACAAAGCTCCAGGAGGAGAACACCAAAACCAGCCGGCCAGACCAAGTCCCAAGCCCAATGAGACACCCAGCAGCTTACTAGATAACTAGAAGACCTCAAGGTATACTTGAGGATTGTGTGTCAGCTAGCCTGGAGATGCCAGGGCTAGATCATCACAGCACAGGATAGCCACATGTAAATTAAGCCTAGAGAAGGGGGCTCAGACCAGCATCACTGCCCAAACTAGATGTAGTATCTGTCTTATCAGTAGAAAACTAGGAAGTAACAGCCAAAACCAAGTTATAGCATCTGTTCATAGGCTATTAGAAAGAGACCAATAGGAATAGCCAAACCAAGTGGTATCTGTATATCAGTATAGAAGAAAAACAACTAAGAACAAGTGAGTATCTGTTCATGAGTAAAGTAGCTATAGCATAGAAGAAAATAGCAGGGTAGCACCCCCATGATTATCTGCTTTTGCAGAACACAGCACACACTTGCACCTGGTATTTTTCTGCAATTGGGAACTGCACCCACAAGCACGGGGCTAGTACCATTATAAACTGCTACTGCAAGTAATAGCAGCAGCAGCAAATAACAACAGAAGTGATAACTAATTTCCAAAGTTAAACATACCAATGGGAAGAAAATGTAACACTAGAGATTCAGTTAACTGAATTAAGTTACCATCAACACGCTAGTGAAATAGCTAACAGTAGCAACAAAAAAATACAGGGAGAGATCAGTCCAGTAGAGCACAGGTTAGCACACGCATTTAACAACACAGTCAGAGTACCCATATGCACAGGAGTACATCTACACACAGAGAACAACTACTGACCAATTAGCCAATCCAGGAGCACATATGTAAGCAGATACACATAAACAGTCATTGACCAAAACCCTGACACAACAAGAATCCATCACAAAGAGCTCCAACACAAGTTGATGCTCATCTGGAGCATCTAGCAGCGGCTAATAGAGCTTCACATCCAACTGATACAAGAGCTAAAGCTATGCATTAGAGATATCAGAGGAGGGAGTAAGGAGAAGCTCACCAAGAGGAGTTGTAGCCGAAGCAGGATGCAACCACACCATCACTATGGTTGGACCAGCAGCACAACCAACACCACCACGCCGGCGCCAGCGAGAGCAAGCAGCACGGACGCGGCCAACCCAGGGCACCGCAGCACGGAGGCGCCAACCCAGGGGCACCCCCGCGCCATGGCATGCCCAGCACCACCGGAGCACCTCACGGCCACCGGAGGCCACGGAGGCGAGAACCACCCCAACACGAAATCCTAGTGGGAGAAAACCGAAGGGAGCGACCCAAGGAGGCAGGGAAAATCAGATCGAGACGGAGGGATCGATAGAGCTCGACGAGAGAGGAAGAGATGGGTAGCCAAGGTGTCGCCGAAGACCGTCGGAAACGCCGGAATCGGCCGGAAAACATGGCGGCAGCAAAGGGGATGGGAAATAGGAGATGAGAGCGAGACGTGGGGCGACAGGGGAGGCGGTGGCGCGGGCGGGCGTGTGGCTCGGGCCGCAGGGCTCCGGGGCGGCGTGTGGTGCGCGGCGGCGGCAGGGGCAGGGTGTCCGGGCGACGGCAGTTCCGGGCAGGCGGTTTGTGTCGGTGCGGCGGTGCGGGCACGGGTGAGGTGCGGTGCGCGGAGAGGAGAGAGAGGGAAGAGATAGGGGTGGGGCCAGGCGGAGAGAGAGGGGAGAGAGAGAGAGAGGAGCTATGTTGGGTTGGGCCGGAGGGAACGGCCGTTTAGGTTGGCCACTTTCTTTGCCGTCTGCTAGCAGACGGCAGCAAAAGAAAGTGGCCGT
This sequence comes from Thinopyrum elongatum, assembly GCA_011799875.1. NCBI lineage: Eukaryota > Viridiplantae > Streptophyta > Magnoliopsida > Poales > Poaceae > Thinopyrum > Thinopyrum elongatum. Next base: position 95,305,800 of record CM022298.1, read on the forward strand.
TAGGTTGTTCTTGTTAGTGGGCTACCCTCCCTCTTGCCGTCTGCTAGCTGACGGCAAAGCTTCTATGCCGTCCGCTAGCTGACGGCAAACAGTGATCGTTTTTGCCGTCAGCTTTCTTTCGTCAGTTTCTGTAAGCTTATGGCAAAGACCTTCTTTGCCGTCTGCTAGCAGGCGGCAAAGAACTGGAGACGGCAAATTCCCTGATTCCAGTAGTGCGATAGCCGATATCGATAATCATGTCCACATGTTTAGAGAGAGAGGTGTCGATAAAAACAAAATACGGACATAGTAGCATCATGAACATTATATAACAGCATATTCATTATCATAAAACTTCTCATGAGCAAGTAACAATTTATCACAACATCAAAGTATAAGGAATAAACTTTCTTGAAAACTAACAAACTATGTTCCTAGTAACAATGCAATTGCAGTTCATCTCTTTTCAGGAAGGGTCTCATGTCGGAGCTTTTTGTTTAGCAAGTCCACATACTCAACCATCATTTAGTCTTCTATGATTGCTACACCTCACCACCATATATAAGGAGCAAAATGTTTCAGCCAAACACATAGAAAGATAGGGGCTTATAGCTTCGCTTCCCAACCTATTCACCTCAAGGGTGAGTCAACAATAATAACTCATGATCACTCATATCTAACTGGATATATGTGCCTAGATATTTCCCTACCACATGATGCTTGCAAAGAGAAAAATAAAAAGGAATAGAGGAGAACACTATTGACTCTTGCATGAAAAGTAAAACTAAAGTAAAGGTATAGGCCCTTCGCAGAGGGGGAGCAGAGGTTGTCATGCACTTTTTTTTATTTGGATGCGCAAGCTCTTAATGCAAAGGAAAACACGTTTTATATTGCCCCTTGTGATAGCAACCTTTTTTTATGCAGTCCATCGCTTTTATTTCTTTGCCATCAAAGTTCGTACAACGCTTGTTTTCCTTACACTAAAAGATCATACATATTAGAAGCAATTTTTATTGCCTTATGCAGCGATGACAGCTTACTTGAAGGATCTTATTCAATCCATAGGTAGGTATAGTGGACTTTGTAACATGAAACTGGGTTTAAGGGTTTTGGATGCACAAGTAGTATATTACTTGGTGCGGATTTGTGCTAGCATAGATGTTGGCAAGCACCACATGTTAGAGGATATATGACAATATAACTTCTATGTGAATATGAACAAACATAAATCATTACGTTGTTCCTTGTCCAACGTCAACGATTTGGCATAAAATACTTAATGGGGGCTCACAATCATAAAAGATGTCCAAGATAGTATATTTGCATGTGAATCTCTCTTCCCTATTAATTTTTTCATGAATTGCATCATTGACCAATGCTATTATTGTCAACTTTCAATAAATTTTACCACTTACACTTTTCCTTATGTAATGTCATTACTTTCCATAAGATTAGCATATGTTCTTTTCATTATTTTCTTTGCTAGGATTGAAACATAAAGTACAGAAGCAAAAAACTCAAATTACTCTTTTATATAGCTCTCAACTCGATTAGATAGATAGATCACAAAACTAGCACTCGAAAATAGATCATACTAAATTTGTATCTACTAAATCACAAAATGCTAAGGATCGAACTAAAAATAGGTAAAGGTAATAAAGGTGATGGTGATACGATACCGGGGCACCTCCCCAAGCTTGGCACAAGCCAAGGGGAGTGCCCATACCCGTTGTACTCAAGTTCCCTCTTTGGTGATGGTGGTGGTGATGAAGTGGTGGACTGTCTCTTCAACCTCCGCTTGAGGACACTGTTTTCCTCCTTCAGCCTATCAAACTTCTTGTTCAAGCTCCAACACCTTCTCGCATAGTCCTTTCTTGTTTCCTGAGGAGAGGAAATGGGATAAATTGAGGCTTAGATGCTTTTGCCTTATTTGGAAGACTTAATTCTTTAACTCCACATGCATGTCCCCTGGCTGAGGTAGAGGAGCCTTGTCCTCTTCTGAACTCAGTCCCCTTTTCCATTGGATCAACATCTGCTCCTCCTCGTAGACCAATAATAGGGTTACTATCCCTCCATAGATTTTTGGGTTTGCAAATCATAATCTTGGGCGACATACTTTCAGATCTGTCAAGAAAAATAGCACGAAACGAGAACAGAAGATATTCTGTGATACGTTGGTCAAAACGTCCGGGAGTCACTACTAGAATCAGGGAATTTGCCATCAGCCAGTTCTTTGCCGTCGGCTAGCTGCGGCAAAGAGGTCTTTGCCGTCCGCTTACAAAAAATAGACGACAAAGAACTAGCTGATGGCAAAGATACTATTTGCCATCAGCCAGTTCTTTGCCGTCAGCTAGCTGACGGCCAAGAGCTGGGTGGGTCCAGTGGACGACATTGCTGCAACGGCCCCCACCACCCCCTCTTTGCCGTCTGCTAGCGGACGGCAAACCATCTTTGTCGTCTGTTAGCAGATGGCAAAGAGGTTTAATACCTAACGGCTAATAACGGCGCAACATACCCCCCACGCATCTCTCTCTTTTCTCTCTCTCCTCCTTGACCCAACCGCGCCCCCGCCCACCTGACCAACGGGCCCCTAGCACCGTGCCCCCGCCGGTGACCGCGCCCCGACCCTACCCCACATCACGCCCGTCGCCGATGACCCCCCGCCGCCCCGCAGCTGACCACCGCACCCGCCCCTGACCCCTACGCGCCCCCCGCCGCCCCCGGACACGATGCCCCTCCTGCGGCGGCCGCCCGAGCCCCGCCATGAGGAAGGCCGCGGCGCCGTCCCCCTCCCCTGTGGTGGGCCTCCTCCATCGGGCCGCCCCCGCCCTCCTCCATTGGTCGCCCCCTCCCTGCAGTGAGCTCCTCCTCCTCCTCTTTTTTTTCTGTTTTTTTAGTTTTAGGTTTATGTTTAGTTAGATTTAGTTTTAGTTTCAATTTAGTTTTAGGTTTATGTTTAGTTTAGTTTAGTTTTAGGTTTAGGTTTAGTTCTGAAAAAAAGAAGAAGAAAATAAGAATAATTAGAAAAAGAGGAGAAGAGAGGGAAGAAGAAGAAGAATAAGAAGAAGAGGGTACCTGGACGTCGATGGAACCCTTAATGACATATATTTCGGTGTGGCATACTGTTGTAAATATTTAGTTAGGTTGATGGCAAAAACAATAGTGCTATGTTACTCATCTTCGATTAAATGTGTAGTTGTTTCGTCGCTGCGAGAGTCTGGTGTTCGACGAGCTCCGCCCTGCGTTGTGGGTGAGCACAAATGACATCTCCTCCTCCCCCCTTAATTATTTGCTCTGTTTCGGCCTTCGTGCGGATGACACTAGCTAGATAACTACAGTTGCGTAACCAAGTATGCGTCTCCCGTCCGAAAGGGGTGCATCGATAAATATGCATTCAGTTGCATATTATCACGTAGCTCATTCGAATTGTCCAACGATTTCCACAGACAGCCCGAGTATGTGTAGATTGGGTATGCTCTCCATGCCTACCCCATTCCGAGACAAAATTTCGGCAGCGCCTCCCTGTTGTTCTCCGGATGCACATTCTCTTGGCTTTTTACCGAGAGTGTGATTGGAGAACAGCAGGAGGTGCTGCCAAAAATTTTGTCTCAGAATGGGGTAGAGCATGGAGAACGTACTCAATCTACCACACTCAGGTGGATTAGGACCTATCTTTACCTATTAGAGTGTAGGTTGCATGGACGTAATAAAATTGACAAACGAGATTAACTGATGAATATACGTGCTGATGGACCTATCTTTACCTATTAGAGTGTAGGTAGGCAAGATGAGTGATCATGCGTGGATGTACACCAGTCACACTAGTCAGAAAGACATGACCAATGAATGGTTAACAAAAACCAGGGGTTTGTGAGAGCCGCATTTGCAAAATGGCCAGAAAGAAAACCTGGTGCCCCTGTGTCCGGTGTGACAATTGGCACAAGAGGACAGAGGAAGAAATGGGCACCTGCAGAAGAAGAGTGGTTTTAAGCCCGGATATATGGTGTGGACATTTCATGGTGAGTCTGCCAACGTGTCAGAGCTGAGGTGGTTCATCGTCGCACCGACGAGCATGGTACCGGGATGGAAGACATGGTGCAAGACTTTGATGATGCTCGGGATTCGGACAATGAGATGGAGGAATCTGCAAAGGCCTTCAATGAAATGTTGGAATCTTCAAAACGTCCTCTCCACGAGCACACTGAGCTTTGTCAGCTGGATGCCATCTCACAAGTAATGGCTCTGAGAGGCTCGATTCAACTTGGGCGAGAATGCTACGACGCGAGATGATGACAGTATTTAGACGCTTCTACCCAAAGGCCATGTAATGCCTGCAAAACTGTACCAGTCGGACAAAATCCTCCGTGCACTTAAGATGCCCTATGAGAAGATACATGCCTGCGAGAAAGGATGTGCCTTATTTAGGCTGAGTATGCGGGACTTGAACTATGTCCCATTTGCAAGTCTTCAGGTATGTTGTGATGACAACGGTATGGGTGAGAAGACGCAGACCAAAATCCAGTTAATGTTCTTAGGTATTGCCAATCGTACCAAGACTTCAATGTATTTTCATTGTCGAAGAGACGGCAAGACAGATGACATGGCACAAATGGGCAAAGGAACCGAACTAGATGCAGATGGGAATCTGATGATGGTACACACATCGGATGGTTCTGCGTGGAAGCGCTTCGATGAATTACATGAGCAAAAAAAGCAGATCCAAGGCATCCTTGAGTCGTCATCATTACAGATGGGTTCAATGTGTTTGGTCTGATGGCAACCCAATACAGTTGTTGGCCCGTGTTTGTCATTCCACTCAATCTCCCCCCGACAGATTATCAAAGAAAGAACATTTCTGACGTTGATAATTCCAGGGACCAACTATCAGGGGAAGAATATGAATGTGGAATGCAGCCTCTCACAGGATGAATTGCAAGAAGCTGCAATAATGGGTTCAAGACATACGATGCCGCTAGCAAAAAGAACTTCATAATGCGTGTTTGGGACATGTAATCGATGCCTGACTTGCCGGCGTAGTGCTATCGTTGGCTGGTGTGTGCATGGAAGGTTCCCGTGCCCCACATGCAAGGTAGCTCTTGAGTTTCGTTGGCTGCAGGTGGGTCGCAAGTATTCTTGCTTCGACTTGCATAGACAGTTCCTGGATCCTCGCCATAAGTTCAGGAAAGACAAGAAGAACTTCATCAAAGGTAGAGTTGTCAAAAAAATTGCACCACCTGCGTTGACAGGCCGAGAGACCCTGGATCAATTAAACACTATCAAGCTAGATCCAGAGCGTTCAGGGTATTTCAAGGGGTTAATCCAAACACGCCTGGACTCACAAGACATGCTGTGGGATCTGCCTTACTTCAAGGACCTCCTTTGCCCCACAAGATCGACGTGATGCACACTGAAAAGAATATCGCCGAGGCCCTTTTTGGTACATTGTTCGGATAGAGGGGAAGTCAAAGGATAATACTAAGGCTAGAGTCGATCAAGAGGCGCTATGTGATAGACCGTTACAAAACATGTGTGAACCGAAAGGAAAGCAGAACTGAACGAAGCCAAAGGCATGGTTCAATCTTGGAAGGCCAGCTATGAGGGAAATTATCTGTGGGTGAAAATGCAGTTGATGGTCCCCGATGGGTATGCAGCGAATCTAAAGAGGGGAGCGAGTCTTAAAAAATGAAAATATTTGGTCTCAAGAGTCAGATTGGCACATATGGATTGAGCGGGTAATGCCGGTGATGTTGCGTGGTTATCCCTGAGGATGAATGGCTAGTACTGGCAGAGCTGAGCTATTTCTTCCATGTTCTTTGTGCGAAAGAACTATGCCTGTGTGCTAGAAGAAATGGAAGAGTTGGCGCCGGAGTTGATCTGCAAGTAGAGAGATCTTTCCGCGGGCTTCTTTAATCCAATGCAACACTTGATTTTGCATCTCCCGACCAAGGCAAGATTGGGGGGGCCTGTGCAAAATCGTTGGTGCTACGCAACTGAGAAGATGCAGAAGACGCTCCGAGCAAAATGTAAAAAAAAAGTGAACTGAAGCATCGATGGCTGAGGCATCATTACTGAGGAGGCGGCAAAACTTCGTGACAGCACACTACGAAGCCAAGAATCGTCATTGCATAATCCGAAGCCTCGGTACAATGCTGGTGACCCTAAAAAAGGTGGATCCAACCTTAGCCTATCAAAGGGATCTTGCACCACCAACCGGTGTTCGAAACCGATATCGTTGGATGTCGAAGAATGGCGGACCATTTCGTTGTAATCTTCAAAACATAACAGAAGTGCGGCCGTGTATCAAGTAAGTCTCGTCGGTACATTGTTTCTCAACTTCTAATACTTTGAACTACTCTATTCTCGGATTATTTTTGATACAGTCGATACGTCGCCAAATTCTCGGATGGAGCGGAGATCGAAAAGGAATCCATCAAAGAGTATGAGCTTCTGGCCAAAGCATGGAGGCGGCTTTCCGGTTTCACTCTTGGTTCAAACAAATGGTAATTTCCACTAGACCATTCTCATTTCTTCGTCTAATTTGTGGTAATTAATGCAACAATCCTTTCGTATTAAACTTGTAGGCTAATTCAGAGTCTATGGACGCCAAATTGAGACAAGTCGCTAATGGTTTTGACTATAAGGTTCGTTCATTTGACAAATACGACATCAACGGGTATCGCTTTTGTACCTTCGGCAAAGAGCTATCTATGGCCGACCGGAAGTTTACAAATTGTTGTGTCTCTACTATCAGCGAAGGAGGTATCGAGTATTATGGGAGAGTTGAAGCAATTTATGAACTTCTATTCTATGGTGAAAACCCACCGAACGTCGTAGTCTTCAAATGTTATGGTTCCAGCCGAAGGAGACTAGAAGGACTTATGAACATATAGGGCTAGTCGAAATCAAACAAAGCACCCATTTAGACGTTCCCGATGTCTATATTATGGCTCAACAGGCGACCCAAGTTTTCTATCTACCGTGGGCCTGCCAAACTGATCCAAATCTGATGAATGGTTGGATGTCGTTTATGAAGTGCCGCCATGTGTTAGACCACCTCCCCCAATGAGAGGATATGAACCTAATTAACCCAGACACTTATGAAGGTGAATTCTTCCAAGAAACACGTCTTTCCAAAAAATGCTTCAAGAAACGCTCTACTTCACCCCCAGAACATTGAAGTAGACAGCGACAGTGAATCCGACTTCACCCCTGAGCTGGAACAAGAAGAAGCCAGAACAAGAAGAGGTTACTGCTGCGGATGACCTGTCATTGCTTGACCGATTACATAAAGGTGGCCTTCCACATGTTGATGTCGCTGAACCCGTGAGCACGTCATTGATGACAGTGATGATGATGATACATTTATTGATCCCGGAGCATTTATGGAACCCGATGATCAAGATTATTATTAGTTCATGTCAGGTATTAATTTGTATTATATATACATATATATTATTGTAGTTCATGTTAGGTGATTCAAATTTTTATGTTGTACATTGATTTATAAGTTACTTGTATATGTTGTATGATTTTCTTACTTGTATGATGTTTGTTATACATAATGCCATGGTCTTGATATCCGTCCCCATCGGCCCTCGTCCAGTTTATGATTCGGATGTGGCATATTATCTTTTATAACTATTTGTTGCATTTCGCATTTATGACACATTATGCCCATCAAGTTGACATAGAGATATTTTTATCTAGGAGGTAGTTGAACGGAAATTGCAACCGACCCTCTTGTCGAGAAGTTAAATTTAGTTGAAAAGAAAACAAATATTTGAAAGAAAAAATGAAAAGAATTGAAGAAGAGAAGATGAAATCGGAGTTGTATGTTGCCGATGTCGTCGATGATCACAAGATCAAGATGGATTGCAATGTGCTTGAAGATGGATGCAATGCGCTTGAAGATTAGTAAGATTAGAAAATATGCCATTGATAATGAGGCTTGGATCATTATGCCGTTGGATCAATTGTTACCTTAGTGCGATCTTGATCGCATTTGTTGTGATGACGGTAAGTTTTCTTAGTGTTTTGCTTAACAAATGCAATATTGCTTCGTACATGCTTGTTAGCCCTATTATGCACATACTTAGCTTATTCCTCCAAAATGGCATAATTACCCAAGTTAGATAAAAAATGGCTATACTTACCTAACTTGGCTCTAAAATGGATTCATCACCTAGGTTAGCACAAAAATGACCTATACTTACCTTATTTCCTCCAAACTGACATAATAAGCTTAGTAGCTCAAAAATGGCATAATTACCTAAGTTAGCTTAAAATGACACAAATAAGGAATAAGAAGAAAGAAGAAAGCAAGGAAGAGGAGAAAAGAAAGATAGAAGAAGAAGAGAAACAAAATAAAAGAATAAAGAAGAAGAATGAGAATGAGAAGGAAAAGGATAAGAAGAAAGAAGAGAAGAAAAAGATGAGAAAAGAAGAAGAAGAAGAAGAAAATATTTTTATTTTCATTTTTATTCTTTTTTTTATCTTTCTTTATCTTATTCTTTTATTTTTTTTAGTCTTATTTTATAGTCTTTTCTTCTTATTCTTCTTATTTTCTTCTTTCTTCTTCTTCTTCTTCTTCTAGATCTTCTTCTCTTCTTCTTCTTCTTCTTCTTCTTCTTCTTCTAGTCTTCTTCTTCTTCTTCTTCTTTTCTTC